>CAWWDY010001081.1:0-249610 GCA_963942605.1 Poecilus cupreus
TATGTTTTTTCAAGATTAAAACAGCAATTGTATCATCATTTCTCATAAATCGCCGTTTCACACGAAAGAAACATGAATTTGTCAGTTTGAATAGTTCAAAACAGCGTTTTTCTATGTTTTTGCAAGTTTAAAACAGCAATTTTATCGTCATTTCTCATAAATCGCCGTTTCACACGAAATAAACATGAATTTGTCAGTTTGAATAGTTCAAAACAGCGTTTTTCTATGTTTTTTCAAGTTTAAAACAGCAATTTCATCGTAATTTTTCATAAATCGCCGTTTCGCACGGAAGAAACATGAATTTGTCAGTTTGAATAGTTGAAAACAGCGTTTTTCCATGTTTTTGCAAGTTTAAAACAGCAATTTTATCGTGATTTCACAAAAATTCACCGTTTCACACGAAAGAAACATGAATTTGTCGGTTTGAATAGTTCAAACCAGCGTTTTTCTATGTTTTTGCAAGTTTAAAACAGCAATTTTATCGTCATTTCTCATAAATCGCCGTTTCGCACGAAAGAAACATGAATTTGTCAGTTTGAATAATTCAAAACAGCGTTTTTCTATGTTTTTGCAAGTTTAAAACAGCAATTTTATCGTCATTTCTCATAAATCGCCGTTTCACACGAAAGAAACATGAATTTGTCAGTTTGAATAGTTCAAAACAGAGTTTTTATATGTTTTTGCAAGTTTAAAACAGCAATTTTATCGTCATTTCTCATAAATCGCCGTTTCGCACGAAAGAAACATGAATTTGTCAGTTTGAATAGTTCAAAACAGCGTTTTTCTATGTTTTTGCAAGTTTAAAACAGCAATTTTATCGTCATTTCTCATAAATCGCCGTTTCGCCCAAAAGAAACATGAATTTGTCAGTTTGAATAGTTCAAAACAGCGTTTTTTTATGTTTTTGCAAGTTTAAAACAGCAATTTTATCGTCATTTCTTATAAATCGCCGTTTCGCACGAAAGAAACAGGTATTTATCAGTTTGAGTTGTTAAAAATAGCGTTTTTCTATGTTTTTGCAAGTTTAAAACAGCAATTTTATCGTCGTTTCTCATAAATCGCCGTTTCGCACGGAAGAAACATGAATTTGTCAGTTGGAATAGTTGAAAACAGCGTTTTTCCATGTTTTTGCAAGTTTAAAACAGCAATTTTATCCTGATTTCACAAAAATTCACCGTTTCGCACGAAAGAAACATGAATTTGTCAGTTTAAATAGTTCAAACCAGCGTTTTTCTATGTTTTTGCAAGTTTAAAACAGCAATTTTATCGTCATTTCTCATAAATCGCCGTTCCGCACGAAAGAAACATGAATTTATCAGTTTGAATAGTTAAAAACAGCGTTTTTCTATGTTTTTGCAAGTTTAAAACAGCAACTTTATCGTCATTTCTCATAAATCGCCGTTTCGCATGAAAGAAACATGAATTTGTCAGTTTGAATAGTTCAAAACAGCGTTTTTCTATGTTTTTGCAAGTTTAAAACAGCAATTTTATCGTCATTTCTCATAAATCGCCGTTTCGCACGAAAGAAACCTGGATTTGTCAGTTTGAATAGTTCAAAACAGCGTTTTTTTATGTTTTTGCAAGTTTAAACAGCAATTTTATCGTCATTTCTCATAAATCGCCGTTTCGCACGAAAGAAACATGAATTTATCAGTTTGAATAGTTGAAAACAGCGTTTTTCTATGTTTTTGCAAGTTTAAAACAGCAATTTTATCGTCGTTTCTCATAAATCGCCGTTTCGCACGAAAGAAACCTGAATTTATCATTTTAAATAGTTAAAAACAGCGTTTTCCTATGTTTTTGCAAGTTTAAAACAGCAATTTTATCGTCATTCCTCATAAATCGCCGTTTCGCACGAAAGAAACATGAATTTGTCAGTTTGAATAGTTCAAAACAGCATTTTTCTATGTTTTTGCAAGTTTAAAACAGCAATTGTATCGTCATTTCTCATAAATCGCCGTTTCACACGAAAGAAACATGAATTTGTCAGTTTGAATAGTTCATAACAGCGTTTTTCTATGTTTTTGCAAGTTTAAAACAGCAATTTTATCGTCATTTCTCATAAATCGCCGTTTCACACGAAATAAACATGAATTTGTCAGTTTGAATAGTTCAAAACAGCGTTTTTCTATGTTTTTGCAAGTTTAAAACAGCAATTTCATCGTAATTTCTCATAAATCGCCGTTTCGCACGGAAGAAACATGAATTTGTCAGTTTGAATAGTTGAAAACATCGTTTTTCAATGTTTTTGCAAGTTTAAAACAGCAATTTTATCGTGATTTCACAAAAATCCACCGTTTCGAACATAAGAAACATGAATTTATCAGTTTGAAATGTTGAAAACAGCGTTTTTCCATGTTTTTGCAAGTTTAAAACAGCAATTTTATCGTGATTTCACAAAAATTCACCGTTTCGAATGTAAGAAACATGAATTTATCAATTTGAATAGTTAAAAACAGCGTTTTTCTATGTTTTTGCAAGTTTAAAACAGCAATTTTATCGTCATTTCTCATAAATCGCCGTTTCGCACGAAAGAAACATGAATTTGTCAGTTTGAATAGTTAAAAACAGCGTTTTTCTATGTTTTTGCAAGTTTAAAACAGCAATTTTATCGTCATTACTCATAAATCGCCGTTTCGCACGAAAGAAACATGAATTTGTCAGTTTGAATAGTTCAAAACAGCGTTTCTCTATGTTTTTGCAAGTTTAAAACAGCAATTTTATCGTCATTTCTCATAAATCGCCGTTTCGCACGAAAGAAACATGAATTTGTCAGTTTGAATAGTTCAAAACAGCGTTTTTCTATGTTTTTGCAAGTTTAAAACAGCAATTTTATCGTCATTTCTCATAAATCGCCGTTTCACACGAAAGAAACATGAATTTGTCAGTTTGAATAGTTCAAAACAGCGTTTTTCTATGTTTTTGCAATTTAAAACAGCACTTTTATCGTCATTTCTCATAAATCGCCGTTTCGCACGAAAGAAACATGAATTTGTCAGTTTGAATAGTTCAAAACAGCGTTTTTCTATGTTTTTGCAAGTTTAAAACAGCAATTTTATCGTCATTTCTCATAAATCGCCGTTTCGCATGAAAGAAACATATATTTGTCAGTTTGAATAGTTCAAAACTGCGTTTTTCTATGTTTTTGCAAGTTTAAAACCGCAATTTTATCGTCATTTCTCATAAATCGCCGTTTCGCACGAAAGAAACATGAATTTGTCAGTTTGAATAGTTCAAAACAGCGTTTTTTCATGTTTTTGCAAGTTTAAAACAGCAATTTTATCGTCATTTCTCATAAAACGCCGTTTCGCACGAAAGAAACATGAATTTGTCAGTTTGAATAGTTCAAAACAGCGTTTTTTTATGTTTTTGCAAGTTTAAAACAGCAATTTTATCGTGATTTCACAAAAATTCACCGTTTCACACGAAAGAAACATGAATTTGTCAGTTTGAATAGTTCAAAACAGCGTTTTTCTATGTTTTTGCAAGTTTAAAACAGCAATTTTATCGTCATTTCTCATAAATCGCCGTTCCGCACGAAAGAAACATGAATTTGTCAGTTTGAATAGTTCAAAACAGCGTTTTTCTATGTTTTTGCAAGTTTAAAACAGCAATTTTATCGTCATTTCTCATAAATCGCGGTTTCGCACGAAAGAAACATGAATTTTTCAGTTTGAATAGTTGAAAACAGCGTTTTTCTATGTTTTTGCAAGTTTAAAACAGCAATTTTATCGTCATTTCTCATAAATCGCCGTTTCACACGAAAGAAACATGAATTTGTCAGTTTGAATAGTTCAAAACAGCGTTTTTCTATGTTTTTGCAATTTAAAACAGCACTTTTATCGTCATTTCTCATAAATCGCCGTTTCGCACGAAAGAAACATGAATTTGTCAGTTTGAATAGTTCAAAACAGCGTTTTTCTATGTTTTTGCAAGTTTAAAACAGCAATTTTATCGTCATTTCTTATAAATCGCCGTTTCACACGAAAGAAACATGAATTTGTCAGTTTGAATAGTTCAAAACAGCGTTTTTCTATGTTTTTGCAAGTTTAAAACAGCAATTTTATCGTCATTTCTCATAAATCGCGGTTTCGCACGAAAGAAACATGAATTTTTCAGTTTGAATAGTTGAAAACAGCGTTTTTCTATGTTTTTGCAAGTTTAAAACAGCAATTTTATCGTCATTTCTCATAAATCGCCGTTTCGCACGAAAGAAACATGAATTTGTCAGTTTGAATAGTTCAAAACAGCGTTTTTCTATGTTTTAGCAAGTTTAAAACAGCAATTTTATCGTCATTTCTCATAAATCGCCGTTTCACACGAAAGAAACATGAATTTGTCAGTTTGAATAGTTCAAAACAGAGTTTTTCTATGTTTTTGCAAGTTTAAAACAGCAATTTTATCGTCATTTCTCATAAATCGCCGTTTCGCACGAAAGAAACATGAATTTATCAGTTTGAGTAGTTGAAAACAGCGTTTTTCTATGTTTTTGCAAGTTTAAAACAGCAATTTTATCGTCATTTCTCATAAATCGCGGTTTCGCACGAAAGAAACATGAATTATTCAGTTTGAATAGTTCAAAACAGCGTTTTTCTATGTTTTTGCAAGTTTAAAACAGCAATTTTATCGTCATTTCTCATAAATCGCCGTTTCGCACGAAAGAAACCTGAATTTATCAGTTTGAATAGTTAAAAACAGCGTTTTTCTATGTTTTTGCAAGTTTAAAACAGCAACTTTATCGTCATTTCTCATAAATCGCCGTTTCGCATAAAAGAAACATGAATTTGTCAGTTTGAATAGTTCAAAACAGCGTTTTTCTATGTTTTTGCAAGTTTAAAACAGCAATTTTATCGTCATTTCTCATAAATCGCCGTTTCGCACGAAAGAAACCTGGATTTGTCAGTTTGAGTAGTTCAAAACAGCGTTTTTTTTATGTTTTTGCAAGTTTAAAACAACAATTTTATCGTCATTTCTCATAAATCGCCGTTTCGCACGAAAGAAACATGAATTTATCAGTTTGAATAGTTGAAAACAGCGTTTTTCTATGTTTTTGCAAGTTTAAAACAGCAATTTTATCGTCGTTTCTCATAAATCGCCGTTTCGCACGAAAGAAACCTGAATTTATCATGTTAAATATTTAAAAACAGCGTTTTTCTATGTTTTTGCAAGTTTAAAACAGCAATTTTATAGTCATTCCCCATAAATCGCCGTTTCGCACGAAAGAAACATGAATTTGTCAGTTTGAATAGTTCAAAACAGCATTTTTCTAGGTTTTTGCAAGTTTAAAACAGCAATTGTATCGTCATTTCTCATAAATCGCCGTTTCACACGAAAGAAACATGAATTTGTCAGTTTGAATAGTTCAAAACAGCGTTTTTATATGTTTTTGCACGTTTAAAACAGCAATTTTATCGTCATTTCTCATAAATCGCCGTTTCACAAGTAATAAACATGAATTTGTCAGTTTGAATAGTTCAAAACAGCGTTTTTCTATGTTTTTGCAAGTTTAAAACAGCAATTTTATCGTGATTTCACAAAAATCCACCGTTTCGAACGTAAAAAACATGAATTTATCAGATTGAAATGTTGAAAACAGCGTTTTTCCATGTTTTTGCAAGTTTAAAACAGCAAGTTTATCGTGATTTCACAAAAATTCACCGTTTCGAATGTAAGAAACATGAATTTATCAATTTGAATAGTTAAAAACAGCGTTTTTCTATGTTTTTGCAAGTTTAAAACAGCAATTTTATCGTCATTTCTCATAATCGCCGTTTCGCACTAAAGAAACATGAATTTGTCAGTTTGAATAGTTCAAAACAGCGTTTTTTCTATGTTTTTGCAAGTTTAAAACAGCAATTTTATCGTCATTTCTCATAAATCGCCGTTTCACACGAAAGAAACATGAATTTGTCAGTTTGAATAGTTCAAAACAGCGTTTTTTCTATGTTTTTGCAAGTTTAAAACAGCAATTTTATCGTCATTTCTCATAAATCGCCGTTTCGCACGAAAGAAACCTGAATTTATCAGTTTAAATAGTTAAAAACAGCGTTTTTCTATGTTTTTGCAAGTTTAAAACAGCAATTTTATCGTCATTTCTCATAAATCGCCGTTTCGCACGAAAGAAACATGAATTTGTCAGTTTGAATAGTTCAAAACAGCGTTTTTCTATGTTTTTGCAAGTTTAAAACAGCAATTTTATCGTCATTTCTCATAAATCGCCGTTTCACACGAAAGAAACATGAATTTGTCAGTTTGAATAGTTCAAAACAGCGTTTTTCTATGTTTTTGCAATTTAAAACAGCACTTTTATCGTCATTTCTCATAAATCGCCGTTTCGCACGAAAGAAACATGAATTTGTCAGTTTGAATAGTTCAAAACAGCGTTTTTCTATGTTTTTGCAAGTTTAAAACAGCAATTTTATCGTCATTTCTTATAAATCGCCGTTTCACACGAAAGAAACATGAATTTGTCAGTTTGAATAGTTCAAAACAGCGTTTTTCTATGTTTTTGCAAGTTAAAACAGCAATTTTATCGTCATTTCTCATAAATCGCCGTTTCGCACGAAAGAAACATGAATTTGTCAGTTTGAATAGTTCAAAACAGCGTTTTTCTATGTTTTTGCAAGTTTAAAACAGCAATTTTATCGTCATTTCTCATAAATCGCGGTTTCGCATGAAGAAACATGAATTTTTCAGTTTGAATAGTTTAAAACAGCTTTTTTCAATGTTTTTGCAAGTTTAAAACAGCAATTTTATCGTGATTTCATAAAAATCCACATTTTCGAACTTAAGAAACATGAATTTATCAGTTTGAATAGTTGAAAACAGCGTTATTCTATGTTTTTGCAAGTTAAAAACAGCAATTTTATCGTCATTTCTCATAAATCGCCGTTTCGCACGAAAGAAACATGAATTTGTCAGTTTGAATAGTTCAAAACAGCGTTTTTCTATGTTTTTTGCAAGTTTAAAACAGCAATTTTATCTTCATTTCTCATAAATTGCCGTTTCGCACGAAAGAAACATGAATTTATCAGTTTGAATAGTTGAAAACAGCGTTTTTCCATGTTTTTGCAAGTTTAAAACAGCAATTTTATCGTGATTTTTAAAAAAACCACCGTTTCGAACGTAAGAAACATGAATTTATCAGTTTGAATAGTTGAAAACAGCGTTATTCTATGTTTTTGCAAGTTAAAAACAGCAATTTTATCGTCATTTCTCATAAATCGCCGTTTCGCACGAAAGAAACATGAATTTGTCAGTTTGAATAGTTCAAAAGAGCGTTTTTCTATGTTTTTGCAAGTTTAAAACAGCAATTTTATCGTCATTTCTCATAAATCGCCGTTTCACACGAAAGAAACATGAATTTATCAGTTTGAATAGTTTGAAAACAGCGTTTTTCCATGTTTTTGCAAGTTTAAAACAGCAATTTTATCGTGATTTTACAAAATCCACCGTTTCGAACGTAAGAAACATGAATTTATCAGTTTTAATAGTTGAAAACAGCGTTTTTCTATGTTTTTGCAAGTTTAAAACAGCAATTTTATCGTCATTTCTCAAAATCGCCGTTTCGCACGAAAGAAACCTGAATTTATCAGTTTGAATAGTTAAAAACAGCGTTTTTCTATGTTTTTGCAAGTTTAAAACAGCAATTTTATCGTCATTTCTCATAAATCGCCGTTTCACACGAAAAGATCATGAATTTGTCAGTTAGAATAGTTCAAACAGAGTTTTTCTATGTTTTTGCAAGTTAAAAACAGCAATTTTATCGTCATTTCTCATAAATCGCCGTTTCGCACGAAAGAAACATGAATTTGTCAGTTTGAATTGTTCAAAACAGCGTTTTTCTATGTTTTTACAAGTTTAAAACAGCAATTTTATCGTCATTTCTCATAAATCGCCGTTTCACACGAAAGAAACATGAATTTGTCAGTTTTAATAGTTCAAAACAGCGTTTTTCTATGTTTTTGCAAGTTTAAAACAGCAATTTTATCTTCATTTCTCATAAATCGCCGTTTCGCACGAAAGAAACATGAATTTATCAGTTTGAATAGTTGAAAACAGCGTTTTCTATGTTTTTGCAAGTTTAAAACAGCAATTTTATCTTCATTTCTCTTAAATCGCCGTTTCGCACGAAAGAAACATGAATTTATCAGTTTGAATAGTTGAAAACAGCGTTTTTCCATGTTTTTGCAAGTTTAAAACAGCAATTTTATCGTGATTTTACAAAAATCCACCGTTTCGAACGTAAGAAACATGAATTTATCAGTTTTAATAGTTTAAACAGCGTTTTTCTATGTTTTTGCAAGTTTAAAACAGCAATTTTATCGTCATTTCTCATAAATCGCCGTTTGGCACGAAAGAAACATGAATTTATCAGTTTGATTAGTTAAAAACAGCGTTTTTCTATGTTTTTGCAAGTTTAAACAGCAATTTTATCGTCATTTCTCATAAATCGCCATTTCGCACGAAAGAAACATGAATTTGTCAGTTTGAATATTTCAAAACAGCGTTTTTCTATGTTTTTGCAAGTTTAAAACAGCAATTTTATCTTCATTTCTCATAAATTGCCGTTTCGCACGAAAGAAACATGAATTTATCAGTTTGAATAGTTGAAAACAGCGTTTTTCCATGTTTTTGCAAGTTTAAAACAGCAATTTTATCGTGATTTAAAAAAAAACCACCGTTTCGAACGTAAGAAACATGAATTTATCAGTTTGAATAGTTGAAAACAGCGTTTTTCTATGTTTTTGCAAGTTAAAAACAGCAATTTTATCGTCATTTCTCATAAATCGCCGTTTCGCACGAAAGAAACATGAATTTGTCAGTTTGAATAGTTCAAAACAGCGTTTTTCTATGTTTTTGCAAGTTTAAAACAGCAATTTTATCTACATTTCTCATAAATTGCCGTTTCGCACGAAAGAAACATGAATTTATCAGTTTGAATAGTTGAAAACAGCGTTTTTCCATGTTTTTGCAAGTTTAAAACAGCAATTTTATCGTGATTTTAAAAAAAACCACCGTTTTGAACGTAAGAAACATGAATTTATCAGTTTGAATGGTTGAAAACAGCGTTATTCTATGTTTTTGCAAGTTAAAAACAGCAATTTTATCGTCATTTCTCATAAATCGCCGTTTCGCACGAAAGAAACATGAATTTGTCAGTTTGAATAGTTCAAAACAGCGTTTTTCTATGTTTTTGCAAGTTTAAAACAGCAATTTTATCGTCATTTCTCATAAATCGCCGTTTCACACGAAAGAAACATGAATTTATCAGTTTGAATAGTTGAAAACAGCGTTTTTCCATGTTTTTGCAAGTTAAAAACAGCAATTTTATCGTTATTTTACAAAAATCCACCGTTTAGAACGTAAGAAACATGAATTTATCAGTTTTAATAGTTGAAAACAGAGTTTTTCTATGTTTTTGCAAGTTTAAAACAGCAATTTTATCTTCATTTCTCATAATTAGCCTTTTCGCACGAAAGAAACATGTATTTATCAGTTTGAATAGTTGAAAACAGCGTTTTTCTATGTTTTTGCAAGTTTAAACAGCAATTTTATCGTCATTTCTCATAAATCGCCATTTCGCACGAAAGAAACATGAATTTGTCAGTTTGAATATTTCAAAACAGCGTTTTTCTATGTTTTTGCAAGTTTAAAACAGCAATTTTATCTTCATTTCTCATAAATTGCCGTTTCGCACGAAAAAAACATGAATTTATCAGTTTGAATAGTTGAAAACAGCGTTTTTCCATGTTTTTGCAAGTTTAAAACAGCAATTTTATCGTGATTTAAAAAAAAAACCACCGTTTCGAACGTAAGAAACATGAATTTATCAGTTTGAATAGTTGAAAACAGCGTTATTCTATGTTTTTGCAAGTTAAAAACAGCAATTTTATCGTCATTTCTCATAAATCGCCGTTTCGCACGAAAGAAACATGAATTTGTCAGTTTGAATAGTTCAAAACAGCGTTTTTCTATGTTTTTGCAAGTTTAAAACAGCAATTTTATCTTCATTTCTCATAAATTGCCGTTTCGCACGAAAGAAACATGAATTTATCAGTTTGAATAGTTGAAAACAGCGTTTTTCCATGTTTTTGCAAGTTTAAAACAGCAATTTTATCGTGATTTTAAAAAAAACCACCGTTTTGAACGTAAGAAACATGAATTTATCAGTTTGAATGGTTGAAAACAGCGTTATTCTATGTTTTTGCAAGTTAAAAACAGCAATTTTATCATCATTTCTCATAAATCGCCGTTTCGCACGAAAGAAACATGAATTTGTCAGTTTGAATAGTTCAAAACAGCGTTTTTCTATGTTTTTGCAAGTTTAAAACAGCAATTTTATCGTCATTTCTCATAAATCGCCGTTTCACACGAAAGAAACATAAATTTTCAGTTTGAATAGTTGAAAACAGCGTTTTTCCATGTTTTGCAAGTTAAAAACAGCAATTTTATCGTTATTTTACAAAAATCCACCGTTTAGAACGTAAGAAACATGAATTTATCAGTTTTTAATAGTTGAAAACAGAGTTTTTCTATGTTTTTGCAAGTTTAAAACAGCAATTTTATCTTCATTTCTCATAAATCGCCTTTTCGCACGAAAGAAACATGAATTTATCAGTTTAAATAGTTGAAAACAGCGGTTTTCCATGTTTTTGCAAGTTTAAAACAGCAATTTTATCGTGATTTTACAAAAATCCACCGTTTCGAACGTAAGAAACATGAATTTATCAGTTTTAATAGTTGAAAACAGCGTTTTTCTATGTTTTTGCAAGTTTAAAACAGCAATTTTATCGTCATTTCTCAAAATCGCCGTTTCGCACGGACGAAACATGAATTTATCAAATTGAATAGTTAAAAACAGCGTTTTTCTATGTTTTTGCAAGTTTTAAAAAGCAATTTTATTGTCATTTCTCATAAATCGCCGTTTCGCACGAAAGAAACATGAATTTGTCAGTTTGAATAGTTCAAAACAGCGTTTTTTCTATGTTTTTGCAAGTTTAAAACAGCAATTTTATCGTCATTTCTCATAATCGCCGTTTCACACGAAAGAAACATGAATTTGTCAGTTTGAATAGTTCAAAACAGCGTTTTTCTATGTTTTTGCAAGTTTAAAACAGCAATTTTATCTTCATTTCTCATATTCGTCGTTTCGCACGAAAGAAACATGAATTTATCAGTTTGAATAGTTGAAAACAGCGTTTTTCCATGTTTTTGAAAGTTAAAAACAGCAATTTTATCGTCATTTCTCATAAATCGCCGTTTCGCACGAAAGAAACATGAATTTGTCAGTTTGAATTGTTCAAAACAGCGTTTTTCTATGTTTTTACAAGTTTAAAACAGCAATTTTATCGTCATTTCTCATAAATCGCCGTTTCACACGAAAGAAACATGAATTTGTCAGTTTTAATAGTTCAAAACAGCGTTTTTCTATGGTTTTGCAAGTTTAAAACAACAATTTTATCTTCATTTCTCATAAATCGCCGTTTCGCACGAAAGAAACATGAATTTATCAGTTTGAATAGTTGAAAACAGCGTTTTCTATGTTTTTGCAAGTTTAAAACAGCAATTTTATCTTCATTTCTCTTAAATCGCCGTTTCGCACGAAAGAAACATGAATTTATCAGTTTGAATAGTTGAAAACAGCGTTTTTCCATGTTTTTGCAAGTTTAAAACAGCAATTTTATCGTGATTTTACAAAAATCCACCGTTTCGAACGTAAGAAACATGAATTTATCAGTTTTAATAGTTTAAACACCGTTTTTCTATGTTTTTGCAAGTTTAAAACAGCAATTTTATCGTCATTTCTCATAAATCGCCGTTTGGCAAGAAAGAAACATGAATTTATCAGTTTGAATAGTTAAAAACAGCGTTTTTCTATGTTTTGCAAGTTTAAACAGCAATTTTATCGTCATTTCTCATAAATCGCAGTTTTCGCACGAAAGAAACCTGAATTTATCAGTTTGAATATTTAAAAACAGCGTTTTTCTATGTTTTTGCAAGTTTTAAAAAACAATTTTATCGTCATTTCTCATAAATCGCCGTTTCACGCGAAGGATCATGAATTTGTCAGTTTGAATAGTTCAAAACAGAGTTTTTCTATGTTTTTGCAAGTTTAAAACAGCAATTTTATCGTCATTTCTCATAAATCGCCGTTTCGCACGAAAGAAACATGTATTTATCAGTTTGAATAGTTGAAAACAGCGTTTTTCTATGTTTTTGCAAGTTTAAACAGCAATTTTATCGTCATTTCTCATAAATCGCCATTTCGCACGAAAGAAACATGAATTTGTCAGTTTGAATATTTCAAAACAGCGTTTTTCTATGTTTTTGCAAGTTTAAAACAGCAATTTTATCTTCATTTCTCATAAATTGCCGTTTCGCACGAAAGAAACATGAATTTATCAGTTTGAATAGTTGAAAACAGCGTTTTTCCATGTTTTTGCAAGTTTAAAACAGCAATTTTATCGTGATTTTAAAAAAAACCACCGTTTCGAACGTAAGAAACATGAATTTATCAGTTTGAATAGTTGAAAACAGCGTTATTCTATGTTTTTGCAAGTTAAAAACAGCAATTTTATCGTCATTTCTCATAAATCGCCGTTTCGCACGAAAGAAACATGAATTTGTCAGTTTGAATAGTTCAAAACAGCGTTATTCTATGTTTTTGCAAGTTTAAAACAGCAATTTTATCTTCATTTCTCATAAATTGCCGTTTCGCACGAAAGAAACATGAATTTATCAGTTTGAATAGTTGAAAACAGCGTTTTTCCATGTTTTTGCAAGTTTAAAACAGCAATTTTATCGTGATTTTAAAAAAAACCACCGTTTTGAACGTAAGAAACATGAATTTATCAGTTTGAATGGTTGAAAACAGCGTTATTCTATGTTTTTGCAAGTTAAAAACAGCAATTTTATCGTCATTTCTCATAAATCGCCGTTTCGCACGAAAGAAACATGAATTTGTCAGTTTGAATAGTTCAAAACAGCGTTTTTCTATGTTTTTGCAAGTTTAAAACAGCAATTTTATCGTCATTTCTCATAAATCGCCGTTTCACACGAAAGAAACATGAATTTATCAGTTTGAATAGTTGAAAACAGCGTTTTTCCATGTTTTTGCAAGTTAAAAACAGCAATTTTATCGTTATTTTACAAAAATCCACCGTTTAGAACGTAAGAAACATGAATTTATCAGTTTTAATAGTTGAAAACAGAGTTTTTCTATGTTTTTGCAAGTTTAAAACAGCAATTTTATCTTCATTTCTCATAAATCGCCTTTTCGCACGAAAGAAACATGTATTTATCAGTTTGAATAGTTGAAAACAGCGTTTTTCTATGTTTTTGCAAGTTTAAACAGCAATTTTATCGTCATTTCTCATAAATCGCCATTTCGCACGAAAGAAACATGAATTTGTCAGTTTGAATATTTCAAAACAGCGTTTTTCTATGTTTTTGCAAGTTTAAAACAGCAATTTTATCTTCATTTCTCATAAATTGCCGTTTCGCACGAAAGAAACATGAATTTATCAGTTTGAATAGTTGAAAACAGCGTTTTTTCCATGTTTTTGCAAGTTTAAAACAGCAATTTTATCGTGATTTTAAAAAAAAACCACCGTTTCGAACGTAAGAAACATGAATTTATCAGTTTGAATAGTTGAAAACAGCGTTATTCTATGTTTTTGCAAGTTAAAAACAGCAATTTTATCGTCATTTCTCATAAATCGCCGTTTCGCACGAAAGAAACATGAATTTGTCAGTTTGAATAGTTCAAAACAGCGTTTTTCTATGTTTTTGCAAGTTTAAAACAGCAATTTTATCTTCATTTCTCATAAATTGCCGTTTCGCACGAAAGAAACATGAATTTATCAGTTTGAATAGTTGAAAACAGCGTTTTTCCATGTTTTTGCAAGTTAAAAACAGCAATTTTATCGTTATTTTACAAAAATCCACCGTTTAGAACGTAAGAAACATGAATTTATCAGTTTTAATAGTTGAAAACAGAGTTTTTCTATGTTTTTGCAAGTTTAAAACAGCAATTTTATCTTCATTTCTCATAAATCGCCTTTTCGCACGAAAGAAACATGAATTTATCAGTTTGAATAGTTGAAAACAGCGGTTTCCATGTTTTGCAAGTTTAAAACAGCAATTTTATCGTGATTTTACAAAAATCCACCGTTTCGAACGTAAGAAACATGAATTTATCAGTTTTAAAAGTTGAAAACAGCGTTTTTCTATGTTTTTGCAAGTTTAAAACAGCAAATTTATCGTCATTTCTCAAAATCGCCGTTTCGCACGGACGAAACATGAATTTATCAAATTGAATAGTTAAAAACAGCGTTTTTCTATGTTTTTGCCAGTTTTAAAAAGCAATTTTATTGTCATTTCTCATAAATCGCCGTTTCGCACGAAAGAAACATGAATTTATCAGTTTGAATGGTTGAAAACAGCGTTATTCTATGTTTTTGCAAGTTAAAAACAGCAATTTTATCGTCATTTCTCATAAATCGCCGTTTCGCACGAAAGAAACATGAATTTGTCAGTTTGAATAGTTCAAAACAGCGTTTTTCTATGTTTTTGCAAGTTTAAAACAGCAATTTTATCGTCATTTCTCATAAATCGCCGTTTCACACGAAAGAAACATGAATTTATCAGTTTGAATAGTTGAAAACAGCGTTTTTTCCATGTTTTTGCAAGTTAAAAACAGCAATTTTATCGTTATTTTACAAAAATCCACCGTTTAGAACGTAAGAAACATGAATTTATCAGTTTTAATAGTTGAAAACAGAGTTTTTCTATGTTTTTGCAAGTTTAAAACAGCAATTTTATCTTCATTTCTCATAAATCGCCTTTTCGCACGAAAGAAACATGAATTTATCAGTTTGAATAGTTGAAAACAGCGGTTTTCCATGTTTTTGCAAGTTTAAAACAGCAATTTTATCGTGATTTTACAAAAATCCACCGTTTCGAACGTAAGAAACATGAATTTATCAGTTTTAATAGTTGAAAACAGCGTTTTTCTATGTTTTTGCAAGTTTAAAACAGCAATTTTATCGTCATTTCTCAAAATCGCCGTTTCGCACGGACGAAACATGAATTTATCAAATTGAATAGTTAAAAACAGCGTTTTTCTATGTTTTTGCAAGTTTTAAAAAGCAATTTTATTGTCATTTCTCATAAATCGCCGTTTCGCACGAAAGAAACATGAATTTGTCAGTTTGAATATTTCAAAACAGCGTTTTTCTATGTTTTTGCAAGTTTAAAACAGCAATTTTATCGTCATTTCTCATAAATCGCCGTTTCACACGAAAGAAACATGAATTTGTCAGTTTGAATAGTTCAAAACAGCGTTTTTCTATGTTTTTGCAAGTTTAAAACAGCAATTTTATCTTCATTTCTCATATTCGCCGTTTCGCACGAAAGAAACATGAATTTATCAGTTTGAATAGTTGAAACAGCGTTTTTCCATGTTTTTGAAAGTTAAAAACAGCAATTTTATCGTGATTTTACAAAAATCCACCGTTTAGAACGTAAGAAACATGAATTTATCAGTTTAAATAGTTGAAAACAGAGTTTTCCTATGTTTTTGCAAGTTTAAAACAGCAATTTTATCTTCATTTCTCATAAATCGCCGTTTCGCACGGAAGAAACATGAATTTATCAGTTTGAATAGTTGAAAACAGCGTTTTTCCATGTTTTTGCAAGTTTAAAACAGCAATTTTATCGTGATTTTACAAAAATCCACGTTTCGAACGTAAGAAACATGAATTTATCAGTTTTAATAGTTGAAAACAGCGTTTTTATATGTTTTTGCAAGTTTAAAACAGCAATTTTATCGTCATTTCCCATAAATCGCCGTTTCGCACGAAAGAAACATGAATTTATCAGTTTGAATAGTTAAAAACAGCGTTTTTCTATGTTTTTGCAAGTTTAAACAGCAATTTTATCGTCATTTCTCATAAATCGCAGTTTCACACGAAGAAACCTGAATTTGTCAGTTTGAATAGTTCAAAACAGAGTTTTCTATGTTTTTGCAAGTTTAAAACAGCAATTTTATCGTCATTTCTCATAAATCGCCGTTTCGCACGAAAGAAACATGAATTTGTCAGTTGGAATAGTTCAAAAGAGCGTTTTTCTATGTTTTTGCAAGTTTAAAACAGCAATTTTATCGTCATTTCTCACAAATCGCCGTTTCGCACGAAAGAAACATAAATTTGTCAGTTTGAATAGTTCAAAACAGCGTTTTTCTATGTTTTTGCAAGTTTAAAACAGCAATTTTATCGTCATTTCTCATAAATCGCCGTTTCACACGAAAGAAACCTGAATTTATCAGTTTGAATAGTTGAAAACAGCGTTATTCTATGTTTTTGCAAGTTAAAAACAGCAATTTTATCGTCATTTCTCATAATCGCCGTTTCGCACGAAAGAAACATGAATTTGTCAGTTTGAATAGTTCAAAACAGCGTTTTTCTATGTTTTTGCAAGTTTAAAACAGCAATTTTATCTTCATTTCTCATAAATTGCCGTTTCGCACGAAAGAAACATGAATTTATCAGTTTGAATAGTTGAAAACAGCGTTTTTCCATGTTTTTGCAAATTTAAAACAGCAATTTTATCGTGATTTTAAAAAAAACCACCGTTTCGAACGTAAGAAACATGAATTTATCAGTTTGAATGGTTGAAAACAGCGTTATTCTATGTTTTTGCAAGTTAAAAACAGCAATTTTATCGTCATTTCTCATAAATCGCCTTTTCGCACGAAAGAAACATGAATTTATCAGTTTGAATAGTTGAAAACAGCGGTTTTCCATGTTTTTGCAAGTTTAAAACAGCAATTTTATCGTGATTTTACAAAAATCCACCGTTTCGAACGTAAGAAACATGAATTTATCAGTTTTTAAAAGTTGAAAACAGCGTTTTTCTATGTTTTTGCAAGTTTAAAACAGCAAATTTATCGTCATTTCTCAAAATCGCCGTTTCGCACGGACGACGGACGAAACATGAATTTATCAAATTAAATAGTTAAAAACAGCGTTTTTCTATGTTTTTGCAAGTTTTAAAAAGCAATTTTATTATCATTTCTCATAAATCGCCGTTTCGCACGAAAGAAACATGAATTTATCAGTTTGAATGGTTGAAAACAGCGTTATTCTATGTTTTTGCAAGTTAAAAACAGCAATTTTATCGTCATTTCTCATAAATCGCCGTTTCGCACGAAAGAAACATGAATTTGTCAGTTTGAATAGTTCAAAACAGCGTTTTTCTATGTTTTTGCAAGTTTAAAACAGCAATTTTATCGTCATTTCTCATAAATCGCCGTTTCACACGAAAGAAACATGAATTTATCAGTTTGAATAGTTGAAAACAGCGTTTTTCCATGTTTTTGCAAGTTAAAAACAGCAATTTTATCGTTATTTTACAAAAATCCACCGTTTAGAATGTAAGAAACATGAATTTATCAGTTTTAATAGTTGAAAACAGAGTTTTTCTATGTTTTTGCAAGTTTAAAACAGCAATTTTATCTTCATTTCTCATAAATCGCCTTTTCGCACGAAAGAAACATGAATTTATCAGTTTGAATAGTTGAAAACAGCGGTTTTCCATGTTTTTGCAAGTTTAAAACAGCAATTTTATCGTGATTTTACAAAAATCCACCGTTTCGAACGTAAGAAACATGAATTTATCAGTTTTAATAGTTGAAAACAGCGTTTTTCTATGTTTTTGCAAGTTTAAAACAGCAATTTTATCGTCATTTCTCAAAATCGCCGTTTCGCACGGACGAAACATGAATTTATCAAATTGAATAGTTAAAAACAGCGTTTTTCTATGTTTTTGCAAGTTTTAAAAAGCAATTTTATTGTCATTTCTCATAAATCGCCGTTTCGCACGAAAGAAACATGAATTTGTCAGTTTGAATATTTCAAAACAGCGTTTTTCTATGTTTTTGCAAGTTTAAAACAGCAATTTTATCGTCATTTCTCATAAATCGCCGTTTCACACGAAAGAAACATGAATTTGTCAGTTTGAATAGTTCAAAACAGCGTTTTTCTATGTTTTTGCAAGTTTAAAACAGCAATTTTATCTTCATTTCTCATATTCGCCGTTTCGCACGAAAGAAACATGAATTTATCAGTTTGAATAGTTGAAACAGCGTTTTTCCATGTTTTTGAAAGTTAAAAACAGCAATTTTATCGTGATTTTACAAAAATCCACCGTTTAGAACGTAAGAAACATGAATTTATCAGTTTAAATAGTTGAAAACAGAGTTTTCCTATGTTTTTGCAAGTTTAAAACAGCAATTTTATCTTCATTTCTCATAAATCGCCGTTTCGCACGAAAGAAACATGAATTTATCAGTTTGAATAGTTGAAAACAGCGTTTTTCCATGTTTTTGCAAGTTTAAAACAGCAATTTTATCGTGATTTTACAAAAATCCACCGTTTCGAACGTAAGAAACATGAATTTATCAGTTTTAATAGTTGAAAACAGCGTTTTTATATGTTTTTGCAAGTTTAAAACAGCAATTTTATCGTCATTTCTCATAAATCGCCGTTTCGCACGAAAGAAACATGAATTTATCAGTTTGAATAGTTAAAAACAGCGTTTTTCTATGTTTTTGCAAGTTTAAACAGCAATTTTATCGTCATTTCTCATAAATCGCAGTTTCACACGAAAGAAACCTGAATTTGTCAGTTTGAATAGTTTAAAACAGAGTTTTTCTATGTTTTTGCAAGTTTAAAACAGCAATTTTATCGTCATTTCTCATAAATCGCCGTTTCGCACGAAAGAAACATGAATTTGTCAGTTGGAATAGTTCAAAAGAGCGTTTTTCTATGTTTTTGCAAGTTTAAAACAGCAATTTTATCGTCATTTCTCACAAATCGCCGTTTCGCACGAAAGAAACATAAATTTGTCAGTTTGAATAGTTCAAAACAGCGTTTTTCTATGTTTTTGCAAGTTTAAAACAGCAATTTTATCGTCATTTCTCATAAATCGCCGTTTCACACGAAAGAAACCTGAATTTATCAGTTTGAATAGTTGAAAACAGCGTTATTCTATGTTTTTGCAAGTTAAAAACAGCAATTTTATCGTCATTTCTCATAAATCGCCGTTTCGCACGAAAGAAACATGAATTTGTCAGTTTGAATAGTTCAAAACAGCGTTTTTCTATGTTTTTGCAAGTTTAAAACAGCAATTTTATCTTCATTTCTCATAAATTGCCGTTTCGCACGAAAGAAACATGAATTTATCAGTTTGAATAGTTGAAAACAGCGTTTTTCCATGTTTTTGCAAGTTTAAAACAGCAATTTTATCGTGATTTTAAAAAAAACCACCGTTTCGAACGTAAGAAACATGAATTTATCAGTTTGAATGGTTGAAAACAGCGTTATTCTATGTTTTTGCAAGTTAAAAACAGCAATTTTATCGTCATTTCTCATAAATCGCCGTTTCGCACGAAAGAAACATGAATTTGTCAGTTTGAATAGTTCAAAACAGCGTTTTTCTATGTTTTTGCAAGTTTAAAACAGCAATTTTATCGTCATTTCTCATAAATCGCCGTTTCACACGAAAGAAACATGAATTTATCAGTTTGAATAGTTGAAAACAGCGTTTTTCCATGTTTTTGCAAGTTAAAAACAGCAATTTTATCTTTATTTTACAAAAATCCACCGTTTAGAACGTGAGAAACATGAATTTATCAGTTTTAATAGTTGAAAACAGAGTTTTTCTATGTTTTTGCAAGTTTAAAACAGCAATTTTATCTTCATTTCTCATAAATCGCCTTTTCGCACGAAAGAAACATGAATTTATCAGTTTGAATAGTTGAAAACAGCGGTTTTCCATGTTTTTGCAAGTTTAAAACAGCAATTTTATCGTGATTTTACAAAAATCCACCGTTTCGAACGTAAGAAACACGAATTTATCAGTTTTAATAGTTGAAAACAGCGTTTTTCTATGTTTTTGCAAGTTTAAACAGCAATTTTATCGTCATTTCTCATAAATCGCAGTTTCACACGAAAGAAACCTGAATTTGTCAGTTTGAATAGTTCAAAACAGAGTTTTTCTATGTTTTTGCAAGTTTAAAACAGCAATTTTATCGTCATTTCTCATAAATCGCCGTTTCGCACGAAAGAAACATGAATTTGTCAGTTGAAATAGTTCAAAAGAGCGTTTTTCTATGTTTTTGCAAGTTTAAAACAGCAATTTTATCGTCATTTCTCACAAATCGCCGTTTCGCACGAAAGAAACATAAATTTGTCAGTTTGAATAGTTCAAAACAGCGTTTTTCTATGTTTTTGCAAGTTTAAAACAGCAATTTTATCGTCATTTCTCATAAATCGCCGTTTCACACGAAAGAAACCTGAATTTATCAGTTTGAATAGTTGAAAACAGCGTTTTTCTATGTTTTTGCAAGTTTAAAACAGCAATTTTATCGTCATTTCTCATAAATCGCAGTTTCGCACGAAAGAAACCTGAATTTATCAGTTTGAATAGTTAAAAACAACGTTTTTCTATGTTTTTGCAAGTTTTAAAAAGCAATTTTATCGTCATTTCTCATAAATCGCCGTTTCACACGAAGGGATCATGAATTTGTCAGTTTGAATAGTTCAAACAGAGTTTTTCTATGTTTTTGCAAGTTAAAAACAGCAATTTTATCGTCATTTCTCATAAATCGCCGTTTCGCACGAAAGAAACATGAATTTGTCAGTTTGAATTGTTCAAAACAGCGTTTTTCTATGTTTTTACAAGTTTAAAACAGCAATTTTATCGTCATTTCTCATAAATCGCCGTTTCACACGAAAGAAACATGAATTTGTCAGTTTTAATAGTTCAAAACAGCGTTTTTCTATGTTTTTGCAAGTTTAAAACAGCAATTTTATCTTCATTTCTCATAAATCGCCGTTTCGCACGAAAGAAACATGAATTTATCAGTTTGAATAGTTGAAAACAGCGTTTTCTATGTTTTTGCAAGTTTAAAACAGCAATTTTATCTTCATTTCTCTTAAATCGCCGTTTCGCACGAAAGAAACATGAATTTATCAGTTTGAATAGTTGAAAACAGCGTTTTTCCATGTTTTTGCAAGTTTAAAACAGCAATTTCATCGTGATTTTACAAAAATCCACCGTTTCGAACGTAAGAAACATGAATTTATCAGTTTTAATAGTTGAAAACAGCGTTTTTATATGTTTTTGCAAGTTTAAAACAGCAATTTTATCGTCATTTCTCATAAATCGCCGTTTCGCACGAAAGAAACATGAATTTATCAGTTTGAATAGTTAAAAACAGCGTTTTTCTATGTTTTTGCAAGTTTAAACAGCAATTTTATCGTCATTTCTTATAAATCGCAGTTTCACACGAAAGAAACCTGAATTTGTCAGTTTGAATAGTTCAAAACAGAGTTTTTCTATGTTTTTGCAAGTTTAAAACAGCAATTTTATCGTCATTTCTCATAAATCGCCGTTTCGCACGAAAGAAACATGAATTTGTCAGTTGGAATAGTTCAAAAGAGCGTTTTTCTATGTTTTTGCAAGTTTAAAACAGCAATTTTATCGTCATTTCTCACAAATCGCCGTTTCGCACGAAAGAAACATAAATTTGTCAGTTTGAATAGTTCAAAACAGCGTTTTTCTATGTTTTTGCAAGTTTAAAACAGCAATTTTATCGTCATTTCTCATAAATCGCCGTTTCACACGAAAGAAACCTGAATTTATCAGTTTGAATAGTTGAAAACAGCGTTTTTCTATGTTTTTGCAAGTTTAAAACAGCAATTTTATCGTCATTTCTCTTAAATCGCCGTTTCGCACGAATGAAACATGAATTTATCAGTTTGAATAGTTGAAAACAGCGTTTTTCCATGTTTTTGCAAGTTTAAAACAGCAATTTTATCGTGATTTTACAAAAATCCACCGTTTCGAACGTAAGAAACATGAATTTATCAGTTTTAATAGTTGAAAACAGCGTTTTTCTATGTTTTTGCAAGTTTAAACAGCAATTTTATCGTCATTTCTCATAAATCGCAGTTTCGCACGAAAGAAACCTGAATTTATCAGTTTGAATATTTAAAAACAGCGTTTTTCTATGTTTTTGCAAGTTTTAAAAAACAATTTTATCGTCATTTCTCATAAATCGCAGTTTCACGCGAAGGGATCATGAATTTGTCAGTTTGAATAGTTCAAAACAGAGTTTTTCTATGTTTTTGCAAGTTTAAAACAGCAATTTTATCGTCATTTCTCATAAATCGCCGTTTCGCACGAAAGAAACATGTATTTATCAGTTTGAATAGTTGAAAACAGCGTTTTTCTATGTTTTTGCAAGTTTAAACAGCAATTTTATCGTTATTTCTCATAAATCGCCATTTCGCACGAAAGAAACATGAATTTGTCAGTTTGAATATTTCAAAACAGCGTTTTTCTATGTTTTTGCAAGTTTAAAACAGCAATTTTATCTTCATTTCTCATAAATTGCCGTTTCGCACGAAAGAAACATGAATTTATCAGTTTGAATAGTTGAAAACAGCGTTTTTCCATGTTTTTGCAAGTTTAAAACAGCAATTTTATCGTGATTTAAAAAAAAACCACCGTTTCGAACGTAAGAAACATGAATTTATCAGTTTGAATAGTTGAAAACAGCGTTATTCTATGTTTTTGCAAGTTAAAAACAGCAATTTTATCGTCATTTCTCATAAATCGCCGTTTCGCACGAAAGAAACATGAATTTGTCAGTTTGAATAGTTCAAAACAGCGTTTTTCTATGTTTTTGCTAGTTTAAAACAGCAATTTTATCTTCATTTCTCATAAATTGCCGTTTCGCACGAAAGAAACATGAATTTATCAGTTTGAATAGTTGAAAACAGCGTTTTTCCATGTTTTTGCAAGTTTAAAACAGCAATTTTATCGTGATTTTAAAAAAAACCACCGTTTCGAACGTAAGAAACATGAATTTATCAGTTTGAATAGTTGAAAACAGCGTTATTCTATGTTTTTGCAAGTTAAAAACAGCAATTTTATCGTCATTTCTCATAAATCGCCGTTTCGCACGAAAGAAACATGAATTTGTCAGTTTGAATAGTTCAAAACAGCGTTTTTCTATGTTTTTGCAAGTTTTAAAAAACAATTTTATCGTCATTTCTCATAAATCGCAGTTTCACGCGAAGGGATCATGAATTTGTCAGTTTGAATAGTTCAAAACAGAGTTTTCTATGTTTTTGCAAGTTTAAAACAGCAATTTTATCGTCATTTCTCATAAATCGCCGTTTCGCACGAAAGAAACATGTATTTATCAGTTTGAATAGTTGAAAACAGCGTTTTTCTATGTTTTTGCAAGTTTAAACAGCAATTTTATCGTCATTTCTCATAAATCGCCATTTCGCACGAAAGAAACATGAATTTGTCAGTTTGAATATTTCAAAACAGCGTTTTTCTATGTTTTTGCAAGTTTAAAACAGCAATTTTATCTTCATTTCTCATAAATTGCCGTTTCGCACGAAAGAAACATGAATTTATCAGTTTGAATAGTTGAAAACAGCGTTTTTCCATGTTTTTGCAAGTTTAAAACAGCAATTTTATCGTGATTTTAAAAAAAACCACCGTTTCGAACGTAAGAAACATGAATTTATTAGTTTGAATAGTTGAAAACAGCGTTATTCTATGTTTTTGCAAGTTAAAAACAGCAATTTTATCGTCATTTCTCATAAATCGCCGTTTCGCACGAAAGAAACATGAATTTGTCAGTTTGAATAGTTCAAAACAGCGTTTTTCTATGTTTTTGCAAGTTTAAAACAGCAATTTTATCTTCATTTCTCATAAATTGCCGTTTCGCACGAAAGAAACATGAATTTATCAGTTTGAATAGTTGAAAACAGCGTTTTTCCATGTTTTTGCAAGTTTAAAACAGCAATTTTATCGTGATTTTAAAAAAAACCACCGTTTCGAACGTAAGAAACATGAATTTATCAGTTTGAATAGTTGAAAACAGCGTTATTCTATGTTTTTGCAAGTTAAAAACAGCAATTTTATCGTCATTTCTCATAAATCGCCGTTTCGCACGAAAGAAACATGAATTTGTCAGTTTGAATAGTTCAAAACAGCGTTTTTCTATGTTTTTGCAAGTTTAAAACAGCAATTTTATCGTCATTTCTCATAAATCGCCGTTTCACACGAAAGAAACATGAATTTATCAGTTTGAATAGTTGAAAACAGCGTTTTTCCATGTTTTTG
Source organism: Poecilus cupreus (assembly GCA_963942605.1). Classification (NCBI taxonomy): domain Eukaryota; kingdom Metazoa; phylum Arthropoda; class Insecta; order Coleoptera; family Carabidae; genus Poecilus; species Poecilus cupreus. The sequence goes on from CAWWDY010001081.1 coordinate 24,217, forward strand.
CAAGTTAAAAACAGCAATTTTATCGTGATTTTACAAAAATCCACCGTTTCGAACGTAAGAAACATGAATTTATCAGTTTTAATAGTTGAAAACAGCGTTTTTCTATGTTTTTGCAAGTTTAAAACAGCAATTTTATCGTCATTTCTCATAAATCGCCGTTTCGCACGAAAGAAAGATGAATTTGTCAGTTTGAATTGTTTAAAACAGCGTTTTTCTATGTTTTTACAAGTTTAAAACAGCAATTTTATCGTCATTTCTCATAAATCGCCGTTTCACACGAAAGAAACATGAATTTGTCAGTTTTAATAGTTCAAAACAGCGTTTTTCTATGTTTTTGCAAGTTTAAAACAGCAATTTTATCTTCATTTCTCACAAATCGCCGTTTCGCACGAAAGAAACATGAATTTATCAGTTTGAATAGTTGAAAACAGCGTTTTCTATGTTTTTGCAAGTTTAAAACAGCAATTTTATCTTCATTTCTCTTAAATCGCCGTTTCGCACGAAAGAAACATGAATTTATCAGTTTGAATAGTTGAAAACAGCGTTTTTCCATGTTTTTGCAAGTTTAAAACAGCAATTTTATCGTGATTTTACAAAAATCCACCGTTTCGAACGTAAGAAACATGAATTTATCAGTTTTAATAGTTGAAAACAGCGTTTTTCTATGTTTTTGCAAGTTTAAAACAGCAATTTTATCGTCATTTCTCATAAATCGCCGTTTGGCACGAAAGAAACATGAATTTATCAGTTTGAATAGTTAAAAACAGCGTTTTTCTATGTTTTTGCAAGTTTAAACAGCAATTTTATCGTCATTTCTCATAAATCGCAGTTTCGCACGAAAGAAACCTGAATTTATCAGTTTGAATATTTAAAAACAGCGTTTTTCTATGTTTTTGCAAGTTTTAAAAAACAATTTTATCGTCATTTCTCATAAATCGTCGTTTCACGCGAAGGGATCATGAATTTGTCAGTTTGAATAGTTCAAAACAGAGTTTTTCTATGTTTTTGCAAGTTTAAAACAGCAATTTTATCGTCATTTTTCATAAATCGCCGTTTCGCACGAAAGAAACATGTATTTATCAGTTTGAATAGTTGAAAACAGCGTTTTTCTATGTTTTTGCAAGTTTAAACAGCAATTTTATCGTCATTTCTCATAAATCGCCATTTCGCACGAAAGAAACATGAATTTGTCAGTTTGAATATTTCAAAACAGCGTTTTTCTATGTTTTTGCAAGTTTAAAACAGCAATTTTATCGTCATTTCTCACAAATCGCCGTTTCACACGAAAGAAACATGAATTTATCAAATTGAATAGTTAAAAACAGCGTTTTTCTATGTTTTTGCAAGTTTTAAAAAGCAATTTTATCGTCATTTCTCATAAATCGACGTTTCGCACGAAAGAAACATGAATTTGTCAGTTTGAATAGTTCAAAATAGCGTTTTTCTATGTTTTTGCAAGTTTAAAACAGCAATTTTATTGTCATTTCTCACAAATCGCCGTTTCGCACGAAAGAAACATGAATTTGTCAGTTTGAATAATTCAGAACAGCGTTTTTCTATGTTTTTGCAAGTTTAAAACAGCAATTTTATCGTCATTACTCATAAATCGCTGTTTCACACGAAAGAAACATGAATTTGTCAGTTTGAATAGTTCAAAACAGCGTTTTTCTATGTTTTTGCAAGTTTAAAACAGCAATTTTATCGTCATTTCTCATAAATCGCTGTTTTGCACGAAAGAAACATGAATTTATCAGTTTGAATAGTTGAAAACAGAGTTTTTCTATGTTTTTGCAAGTTTAAACAGCAATTTTATCGTCATTTCTCATAAATCGCCGTTTCGCACGAAAGGAACATGAATTTATCAGTTTGAATAGTTGAAAACAGCGTTTTTCTATGTTTTTGCAAGTTTAAAACAGCAATTTTATCGTCATTTCTCATAAATCGCAGTTTCACACGAAAGAAACATGAATTTGTCAGTTTGAATAGTTCAAATCAGAGTTTTTCTATGTTTTTGCAAGTTTAAAACAGCAATATTATCGTCATTTCTCATAAATCGCCGTTTCGCACGAAAAAATCATGAATTTATAAGTTTGAATAGTTGAAAACAGCGTTTTTCTATGTTTTTGCAAGTTTAAAATAGCAATTTTATCGTCGTTTCTCATAAATCGCCGTTTCGCACGAAAGAAACCTGAATTTATCATTTTAAATAGTTAAAAACAGCGTTTTTCTATGTTTTTGCAAGTTTAAAACAGCAATTTTATCGTCATTCCTCATAAATCGCCGTTTCGCACGAAAGAAACATGAATTTGTCAGTTTGAATAGTTCAAAACAGCATTTTTCTATGTTTTTGCAAGTTTAAAACAGCAATTGTATCGTCATTTCTCATAAATCGCCGTTTCACACGAAAGAAACATGAATTTGTCAGTTTGAATAGTTCAAAACAGCGTTTTTCTATGTTATTGCAAGTTTAAAACAGCAATTTTATCGTCATTTCTCATAAATCGCCGTTTCACACGAAATAAACATGAATTTGTCAGTTTGAATAGTTCAAAACAGCGTTTTTCTATGTTTTTGCAAGTTTAAAACAGCAATTTCATCGTAATTTCTCATAAATCGCCGTTTCGCACGGAAGAAACATGAATTTGTCAGTTTGAATAGTTGAAAACATCGTTTTTCATTGTTTTTGCAAGTTTAAAACAACAATTTTATCGTGATTTCACAAAAATCCACCGTTTCGAACGTAAGAAACATGAATTTATCAGTTTGAAATGTTGAAAACAGCGTTTTTCCATGTTTTTGCAAGTTTAAAACAGCAATTTTATCGTGATTTCACAAAAAATCACCGTTTCGAATGTAAGAAACATGAATTTATCAATTTGAATAGTTAAAAACAGCGTTTTTCTATGTTTTTGCAAGTTTAAAACAGCAATTTTATCGTCATTTCTCATAAATCGCCGTTTCGCACGAAAGAAACATGAATTTGTCAGTTTGAATAGTTAAAAACAGCGTTTTTCTATGTTTTTGCAAGTTTAAAACAGCAATTTTATCGTCATTACTCATAAATCGCCGTTTCGCACAAAAGAAACATGAATTTGTCAGTTTGAATAGTTCAAAACAGCGTTTTTCTATGTTTTTGCAAGTTTAAAACAGCAATTGTATCGTCATTTCTCATAAATCGCCGTTTCGCACGAAAGAAACATGAATTTGTCAGTTTGAATAGTTCAAAACAGCGTTTTTCTATGTTTTTGCAAGTTTAAAACAGCAATTTTATCGTCATTTCTCATAAATCGCTGTTTCGCACGAAAGAAACATGAATTTATCAGTTTGAATAGTTGAAAACACAGTTTTTCTATGTTTTTGCAAGTTTAAACAGCAATTTTATCGTCATTTCTCATAAATCGCCGTTTCGCACGAAAGGAACATGAATTTATCAGTTTGAATAGTTGAAAACAGCGTTTTTCTATGTTTTTGCAAGTTTAAAACAGCAATTTTATCGTCATTTCTCATAAATCGCAGTTTCACACGAAAGAAACATGAATTTGTCAGTTTGAATAGTTCAAATCAGAGTTTTTCTATGTTTTTGCAAGTTTAAAACAGCAATATTATCGTCATTTCTCATAAATCGCCGTTTCACACGAAAAAATCATGAATTTATCAGTTTGAATAGTTGAAAACAGCGTTTTTCTATGTTTTTGCAAGTTTAAAACAGCAATTTTATCGTCGTTTCTCATAAATCGCCGTTTCGCACGAAAGAAACCTGAATTTATCATTTTAAATAGTTAAAAACAGCGTTTTTCTATGTTTTTGCAAGTTTAAAACAGCAATTTTATCGTCATTCCTCATAAATCGCCGTTTCGCACGAAAGAAACATGAATTTGTCAGTTTGAATAGTTCAAAACAGCATTTTTCTATGTTTTTGCAAGTTTAAAACAGCAATTGTATCGTCATTTCTCATAAATCGCCGTTTCACACGAAAGAAACATGAATTTGTCAGTTTGAATAGTTCAAAACAGCGTTTTTCTATGTTTTTGCAAGTTTAAAACAGCAATTTTATCGTCATTTCTCATAAATCGCCGTTTCACACGAAATAAACATGAATTTGTCAGTTTGAATAGTTCAAAACAGCGTTTTTCTATGTTTTTGCAAGTTTAAAACTTCAATTTCATCGTAATTTCTCATAAATCGCCGTTTCGCACGGAAGAAACATGAATTTGTGAGTTTGAATAGTTGAAAACATCGTTTTTCATTGTTTTTGCAAGTTTAAAACAGCAATTTTATCGTGATTTCACAAAAATCCACCGTTTCGAACGTAAGAAACATGAATTTATCAGTTTGAAATGTTGAAAACAGCGTTTTTCCATGTTTTTGCAAGTTTAAAACAGCAATTTTATCGTGATTTTACAAAAATTCACCGTTTCGAATGTAAGAAACATGAATTTATCAATTTGAATAGTTAAAAACAGCGTTTTTCTATGTTTTTGCAATTTTAAAACAGCAATTTTATCGTCATTTCTCATAAATCGCCGTTTCGCACGAAAGAAACATGAATTTGTCAGTTTGAATAGTTAAAAACAGCGTTTTTCTATGTTTTTGCAAGTTTAAAACAGCAATTTTATCGTCATTACTCATAAATCGCCGTTTCGCACGAAAGAAACATGAATTTGTCAGTTTGAATAGTTCAAAACAGCGTTTTTCTATGTTTTTGTAAGTTTAAAACAGCAATTTTATCGTCATTTCTCATAAATCGCCGTTTGGCACGAATGAAACATGAATTTATGAGTTTGAATAGTTAAAAACAGCGTTTTTCTATGTTTTTGCAAGTTTAAACAGCAATTTTATCGTCATTTCTAATAAATCGCAGTTTCGCACGAAAGAAACCTGAATTTATTAGTTCGAATATTTAAAAACAGCGTTTTTCTATGTTTTTGCAAGTTTTAAAAAACAATTTTATCGTCATTTCTCATAAATCGCCGTTTCACGCGAAGGGATCATGAATTTGTCAGTTTGAATAGTTCAAAACAGAGTTTTTCTATGTTTTTGCAAGTTTAAAACAGCAATTTTATCGTCATTTCTCATAAATCGCCGTTTCGCACGAAAGAAACATGAATTTATCAGTTTGAATAGTTGAAAACAGCGTTTTTCTATGTTTTTGCAAGTTTAAACAGCAATTTTATAGTCATTTCTCATAAATCGCCATTTCGCACGAAAGAAACATGAATTTGTCAGTTTGAATATTTCAAAACAGCGTTTTTCTATGTTTTTGCAAGTTTAAAACATCAATTTTATCGTCATTTCTCACAAATCGCCGTTTCACACGAAAGAAACATGAATTTATCAAATTGAATAGTTAAAAACAGCGTTTTTCTATGTTTTTGCAAGTTTTAAAAAGCAATTTAATCGTCATTTCTCATAAATCGACGTTTCGCACGAAAGAAACATGAATTTGTCAATTTGAATAGTTCAAAACAGCGTTTTTCTATGTTTTTGCAAGTTTAAAACAGCAATTTTATCGTCATTTCTCATAAATCGCTGTTTCGCACGAAAGAAACATGAATTTATCAGTTTGAATAGTTGAAAACAGAGTTTTTCTATGTTTTTGCAAGTTTAAACAGCAATTTTATCGTCATTTCTCATAAATCGCCGTTTCGCACGAAAGGAACATGAATTTATCAGTTTGAATAGTTAAAAACAGCGTTTTTCTATGTTTTTGCAAGTTTAAAACAGCAATTTTATCGTCATTTCTCATAAATCGCAGTTTCACACGAAAGAAACATGAATTTGTCAGTTTGAATAGTTCAAATCAGAGTTTTTCTATGTTTTTGCAAGTTTAAAACAGCAATATTATCGTCATTTCTCATAAATCGCCGTTTCGCACGAAAAAATCATGAATTTATCAGTTTGAATAGTTGAAAACAGCTTTTTTCTATGTTTTTGCAAGTTTAAAACAGCAATTTTATCGTCATTTCTCATAAATCGCCGTTTCGCACGAAAGAAACATGAATTTGTCAGTTTGAATAGTTCAAAACAGCGTTTTTCTATGTTTATGCAAGTTTGAAACAGCAATATTATCGTAATTTCTCATAAATCGCCGTTTCGCACGGAAGAAACATGAATTTGTCAGTTTGAATAGTTGAAAACAGCGTTTTTCCATGTTTTTGCAAGTTTAAAACAGCAATTTTATCGTGATTTTACAAAAATCCACCGTTTCGAACGTAAGAAACATGAATTTATCAGTTTTAATAGTTGAAAACAGCGTTTTTCTATGTTTTTGCAAGTTTAAACAGCAATTTTATCGTCATTTCTCATAAATCGCAGTTTCGCACGAAAGAAACCTGAATTTATCAGTTTGAATATTTAAAAACAGTGTTTTTCTATGTTTTTGCAAGTTTTAAAAAACAATTTTATCGTCATTTCTCATAAATCGCCGTTTCACGCGAAGGGATCATGAATTTGTCAGTTTGAATAGTTCAAAACAGAGTTTTTCTATGTTTTTGCAAGTTTAAACAGCAATTTTATCGTCATTTCTCATAAATCGCCATTTCGCACGAAAGAAACATGAATTTGTCAGTTTGAATATTTCAAAACAGCGTTTTTCTATGTTTTTGCAAGTTTAAAACAGCAATTTTATCGTCATTTCTCACAAATCGCCGTTTCACACGAAAGAAACATGAATTTATCAAATTGAATAGTTAAAAACAGCGTTTTTCTATGTTTTTGCAAGTTTTAAAAAGCAATTTTATCGTCATTTCTAATAAATCGACGTTTCGCACGAAAGAAACATGAATTTGTCAGTTTGAATAGTTCAAAACAGCGTTTTTCTATGTTTTTGCAAGTTTAAAACAGCAATTTTATCGTCATTTCTCACAAATCGCCGTTTCGCACGAAAGAAACATGAATTTGTCAGTTTGAATAGTTCAGAACAGCGTTTTTCTATGTTTTTGCAAGTTAAAAACAGCAATTTTATCGTCATTTCTCATAAATCGCCGTTTCACACGAAAGAAACATGAATTTGTCAGTGTGAATAGTTCAAAACAGCGTTTTTCTATGTTTTTGCAAGTTTAAAACAGCAATTTTATCGTCATTTCTCATAAATCGCTGTTTCGCACGAAAGAAACATGAATTTATCAGTTTGAATAGTTGAAAACAGAGTTTTTCTATGTTTTTGCAAGTTTAAACAGCAATTTTATCGTCATTTCTCATAAATCGCCGTTTCGCACGAAACAATCATGAATTTATCAGTTTGAATAGTTGAAAACAGCGTTTTTCTATGTTTTTGCAAGTTTAAAACAGCAATTTTATTGTCGTTTCTCATAAATCGCCGTTTCGCACGAAAGAAACCTGAATTTATCATTTTAAATAGTTAAAAACAGCGTTTTTCTATGTTTTTGCAAGTTTAAAACAGCAATTTTATCGTCATTCCTCATAAATCGCCGTTTCGCACAAAAGAAACATGAATTTGTCAGTTTGAATAGTTCAAAACAGCATTTTTCTATGTTTTTGCAAGTTTAAAACAGCAATTGTATCGTCATTTCTCATAAATCGCCGTTTCACACGAAAGAAACATGAATTTGTCAGTTTGAATAGTTCAAAACAGCGTTTTTCTATGTTTTTGCAAGTTTAAAACAGCAATTTTATCGTCATTTCTCATAAATCGCCGTTTCACACGAAATAAACATGAATTTGTCAGTTTGAATAGTTCAAAACAGCGTTTTTCTATGTTTTTGCAAGTTTAAAACAGCAATTTCATCGTAATTTCTCATAAATCGCCGTTTCGCACGGAAGAAACATGAATTTGTCAGTTTGAATAGTTGAAAACATCGTTTTTCAATGTTTTTGCAAGTTTAAAACAGCAATTTTATCGTGATTTCACAAAAATCCACCGTTTCGAACGTAAGAAACATGAATTTATCAGTTTGAAATGTTGAAAACAGCGTTTTTCCATGTTTTTGCAAGTTTAAAACAGCAATTTTATCGTGATTTCACAAAAATTCACCGTTTCGAATGTAAGAAACATGAATTTATCAATTTGAATAGTTAAAAACAGCGTTTTTCTATGTTTTTGCAAGTTTAAAACAGCAATTTTATCGTCATTTCTCATAAATCGACGTTTCGCACGAAAGAAACATGAATTTGTCAGTTTGAATAGTTCAAAACAGCGTTTTTCTATGTTTTTGCAAGTTTAAAACAGCAATTTTATTGTCATTTCTCACAAATCGCCGTTTCGCACGAAAGAAACATGAATTTGTCAGTTTGAATAGTTCAGAACAGCGTTTTTCTATGTTTTTGCAAGTTAAAAACAGCAATTTTATCGTCATTTCTCATAAATCGCCGTTTCACACGAAAGAAACATGAATTTGTCAGTTTGAATAGTTCAAAACAGCGTTTTTCTATGTTTTTGCAAGTTTAAAACAGCAATTTTATCTTCATTTCTCATAAATCGCCGTTTCACACGAAAGAAACATGAATTTATCAGTTTGAATTGTTGAAAACAGCGTTTTTTTCATGTTTTTGCAAGTTTAAAACAGCAATTTTATCGTGATTTAACAAAAATCCACCGTTTCGAACGTAAGAAACATGAATTTATCAGTTTTAATAGTTGAAAACAGCGTTTTCCTATGTTTTTGCAAGTTTAAAACAGCAATTTTATAGTAATTTCTCATAACTCGCCGTTTCGCACGAAAGAATCATGAATTTATCGGTTTGAATAGTTCAAAACAGCGTTTTTCTATGTTTTTGCAAGTTTAAAACAGCAATTTTATCGTCATTTCTCATAAATTGCCGTTTCGCACGAAAGAAACATGAATTTGTCAGTTTGAATAGTTCAAAACAGCGTTTTTCTATGTTTTTGCAAGTTTAAAACAGCAATTTTATCGTAATTTCTCATAAATCGCCGTTTCGCACGGAAGAAACATGAATTTGTCAGTTTGAATAGTTGAAAACATCGTTTTTCAATGTTTTTGCAAGTTTAAAAAAACAATTTTATCGTGATTTCACAAAAATCCACCGTTTCCAACGTAAGAAATATGAATTTATAAGTTTGAATAGTTGAAAACACCGTTTTTCTATGTTTTTGCAAGTTTAAAACAGCAATTTTATTGTGATTTCAAAAAAATCCACCGTTTCGAACGTAAGAAACATGAATTTATCAGTTTGAATAGTTGAAAACAGCTTTTTTTTATGTTTTTGCAAATTTAAAACAGCAATTGTATCGTCATTTCTCGTAAATCGCCGTTTCGCACGAAAGAAACATGAATTTGTCAGTTTGAATAGTTCAAAACAGGGTTTTTCTATGTTTTTGCAAGTATAAAACAGCAATTTTATCGTCATTTCTCATAAATCGCCGTTTCACACGAAAGAAACATGAATTTGTCAGTTTTAATAGTTCAAAACAACGTTTTTCTATGTTTTTGCAAGTTTAAAACAGCAATTTTATCGTGATTTCACAAAAATTCACCGTTTCGAATGTAAGAAACATGAATTTATCAATTTGAATAGTTAAAAACAGCGTTTTTCTATGTTTTTGCAAGTTTAAAACAGCAATTTTATCGTCATTTCTCATAAATCGACGTTTCGCACGAAAGAAACATGAATTTGTCAGTTTGAATAGTTCAAAACAGCGTTTTTCTATGTTTTTGCAAGTTTAAAACAGCAATTTTATCGTCATTTCTCACAAATCGCCGTTTCGCACGAAAGAAACATGAATTTGTCAGTTTGAATAGTTCAGAACAGCGTTTTTCTATGTTTTTGCAAGTTAAAAACAGCAATTTTATCGTCATTTCTCATAAATCGCCGTTTCACACGAAAGAAACATGAATTTGTCAGTTTGAATAGTTCAAAACAGCGTTTTTCTATGTTTTTGCAAGTTTAAAACAGCAATTTTATCTTCATTTCTCATAAATCGCCGTTTCACACGAAAGAAACATGAATTTATCAGTTTGAATTGTTGAAAACAGCGTTTTTTCATGTTTTTGCAAGTTTAAAACAGCAATTTTATCGTGATTTAACAAAAATCCACCGTTTCGAACGTAAGAAACATGAATTTATCAGTTTTAATAGTTGAAAACAGCGTTTTTCTATGTTTTTGCAAGTTTAAAACAGCAATTTTATCGTAATTTCTCATAACTCGCCGTTTCGCACGAAAGAAACATGAATTTATCGGTTTGAATAGTTCAAAACAGCGTTTTTCTATGTTTTTGCAAGTTTAAAACAGCAATTTTATCGTCATTTCTCATAAATTGCCGTTTCGCACGAAAGAAACATGAATTTGTCAGTTTGAATAGTTCAAAACAGCGTTTTTCTATGTTTTTGCAAGTTTAAAACAGCAATTTTATCGTAATTTCTCATAAATCGCCGTTTCGCACGGAAGAAACATGAATTTGTCAGTTTGAATAGTTGAAAACATCGTTTTTCAATGTTTTTGCAAGTTTAAAAAAGCAATTTTATCGTGATTTCACAAAAATCCACCGTTTCCAACGTAAGAAATATGAATTTATAAGTTTGAATAGTTGAAAACACCGTTTTTCTATGTTTTTGCAAGTTTAAAACAGCAATTTTATTGTGATTTCAAAAAAATCCACCGTTTCGAACGTAAGAAACATGAATTTATCAGTTTGAATAGTTGAAAACAGCTTTTTTTTATGTTTTTGCAAATTTAAAACAGCAATTGTATCGTCATTTCTCGTAAATCGCCGTTTCGCACGAAAGAAACATGAATTTGTCAGTTTGAATAGTTCAAAACAGGGTTTTTCTATGTTTTTGCAAGTATAAAACAGCAATTTTATCGTCATTTCTCATAAATCGCCGTTTCACACGAAAGAAACATGAATTTGTCAGTTTTAATAGTTCAAAACAACGTTTTTCTATGTTTTTGCAAGTTTAAAACAGCAATTTTATCGTGATTTCACAAAAATTCACCGTTTCGAATGTAAGAAACATGAATTTATCAATTTGAATAGTTAAAAACAGCGTTTTTCTATGTTTTTGCAAGTTTAAAACAGCAATTTTATCGTCATTTCTCATAAATCGACGTTTTGCACGAAAGAAACATGAATTTGTCAGTTTGAATAGTTCAAAACAGCGTTTTTCTATGTTTTTGCAAGTTTAAAACAGCAATTTTATCGTCATTTCTCACAAATCGCCGTTTCGCACGAAAGAAACATGAATTTGTCAGTTTGAATAGTTCAGAACAGCGTTTTTCTATGTTTTTGCAAGTTAAAAACAGCAATTTTATCGTCATTTCTCATAAATCGCCGTTTCACACGAAAGAAACATGAATTTGTCAGTTTGAATAGTTCAAACCAGCGTTTTTCTATGTTTTTGCAAGTTTAAAACAGCAATTTTATCTTCATTTCTCATAAATCGCCGTTTCACACGAAAGAAACATGAATTTATCAGTTTGAATTGTTGAAAACAGCGTTTTTTCATGTTTTTGCAAGTTTAAAACAGCAATTTTATCGTGATTTAACAAAAATCCACCGTTTCGAACGTAAGAAACATGAATTTATCAGTTTTAATAGTTGAAAACAGCGTTTTTCTATGTTTTTGCAAGTTTAAAACAGCAATTTTATCGTAATTTCTCATAACTCGCCGTTTCGCACAAAAGAAACATGAATTTATCGGTTTGAATAGTTCAAAACAGCGTTTTTCTATGTTTTTGCAAGTTTAAAACAGCAATTGTATCGTCATTTCTCATAAATCGCCGTTTCGCACGAAAGAAACATGAATTTGTCAGTTTGAATAGTTCAAAACAGCGTTTTTCTATGTTTTTGCAAGTATAAAACAGCAATTTTATCGTCATTTCTCATAAATCGCCGTTTCACACGAAAGAAACATGAATTTGTCAGTGTGAATAGTTCAAAACAGCGTTTTTCTATGTTTTTGCAAGTTTAAAACAGCAATTTTATAGTGATTTCACAAAAATCCACCGTTTCGAACGTAAGAAACATGAATTTATCAGTTTGAATAGTTAAAAACATCGTTTTTCTATGTTTTAGCAAGTTTAAAACAGCAATTTTATCGTCATTTCTCATAAATCGCCGTTTCGAACCAAAGAAACATGAATTTATCAGTTTGAATAGTTGAAAACAGCGTTTTTCTATGTTTTTGCAAGTTTAAAACAGCAATTTTATCGTAATTTCTCATAAATCGCCGTTTCGCACGGAAGAAACATGAATTTGTCAGTTTGAATAGTTGAAAACATCGTTTTTCAATGTTTTTGCAAGTTTAAAACAGCAATTTTATCGTGATTTCACAAAAATCCACCGTTTCCAACGTAAGATATATGAATTTATCAGTTTGAATAGTTGAAAACACCGTTTTTCTATGTTTTTGCAAGTTTAAAACAGCAATTTTATCGTGATTTCAAAAAAATCCACCGTGTCGAACGTAAGAAACATGAATTTATCAGTTTGAATAGTTGAAAACAGCTTTTTTCTATGTTTTTGCAAGTTTAAAACAGCAATTTTATAGTCATTTCTCATAAATCGCCGTTTCGCACGAAAGAAACATGAATTTGTCAGTTTGAATAGTTCAAAACAGCGTTTTTCTATGTTTTTGCAAGTTTAAAACAGCAATTGTATCGTCATTTCTCGTAAATCGCCGTTTCGCACGAAAGAAACATGAATTTGTCAGTTTGAATAGTTCAAAACAGCGTTTTTCTATGTTTTTGCAAGTATAAAACAGCAATTTTATCGTCATTTCTCATAAATCGCCGTTTCACACGAAAGAAAGATGAATTTGTCAGTTTGAATAATTCAAAACAGCGTTTTTCTATGTTTTTGCAATTTAAAACAGCAATTTTATCGTCATTTCTCATAAATCGCCGTTTCGCACGAAAGAAACATAAATTTGTCAGTTTGAATAGTTCAAAACAGCGTTTTTCTATGTTTTTGCAAGTTTAAAACAGCAATTTTATCGTCATTTCTTATAAATCGCCGTTTCGCACGAAAGAAACATAAATTTGTCAGTTTGAATAGTTCAAAACAGCGTTTTTCTATGTTTTTGCAAGTTTAAAACAGCAATTTTATCGTAATTTCTCATAAATCGCCGTTTCGCAAGGAAGAAACATGAATTTGTCAGTTTGAATAGTTAAAAACATCGTTTTTCAATGTTTTTGCAAGTTTAAAAAAGCAATTTTATCGTGATTTCGCAAAAATCCACCGTTTCCAACGCAAGAAACATGAATTTATCAGTTTGAATAGTTGAAAACACCGTTTTTCTATGTTTTTGCAAGTTTAAAACAGCAATTTTATCGTGATTTCACAAAAATCCACCGTTTCGAACGTAAGAAACATGAATTTATCAGTTCGAATAGTTGAAAACAGCTTTTTTCTATGTTTTTGCAAGTTTAAAACAGCAATTTTATCGTGATTTCACAAAAATCCACCGTTTCCAACGTAAGAAACATGAATTTATCAGTTTGAATAGTTGAAAACACCGTTTTTCTATGTTTTTGCAAGTTTAAAACAGCAATTTTATCGTGATTTCACAAAAATCCACCGTTTCGAACGTAAGAAACATGAATTTATCAGTTTGAATAGTTGAAAACAGCTTTTTTCTATGTTTTTGCAAGTTTAAAACAGCAATTTTATCGTCATTTCTCATAAATCGCCGATTCACACGAAAGAAACATGAATTTGTCAGTTTGAATTGTTCAAAACAGCGTTTTTCTATGTTTTTGCAAGTTTAAAACAGCAATTTTATCGTCATTTCTCATAAATCGCCGTTTCGCACGAAAGAAACATGAATTTGTCAGTTTGAATAGTTCAAAACAGCGTTTTTCTATGTTTTTGCAAGTTTAAAACAGCAATTTTATCGTCATTTCTCATAAATCGCCGTTTCACACGAAAGAAACATGAATTTGTCAGTTTGAATTGTTCAAAACAGCGTTTTTCTATGTTTTTGCAAGTTTAAAACAGCAATTTTATCGTAATTTCTCATAAATCGCCGTTTCGCACGGAAGAAACATGAATTTGTCAGTTTAAATAGTTGAAAACATCATTTTTCAATGTTTTTGCAAGTTTAAAACAGCAATTTTATCGTGATTTCACAAAAATCCACCGTTTCCAACGTAAGAAATATGAATTTATCAGTTTGAATAGTTGAAAACACCGTTTTTCTATGTTTTTGCAAGTTTAAAACAGCAATTTTATCATGATTTCAAAAAAATCCACCGTTTCGAACGTAAGAAACATGAATTTATCAGTTTGAATAATTGAAAACAGCTTTTTTCTATGTTTTTGCAAGTTTAAAACAGCAATTTTATAGTCATTTCTCATAAATCGCCGTTTCGCACGAAAGAAACATGAATTTGTCAGTTTGAATAGTTCAAAACAGCGTTTTTCTATGTTTTTGCAAGTTTAAAACAGCAATTGTATCGTTATTTCTCGTAAATCGCCGTTTCGCACGAAAGAAACATGAATTTGTCAGTTTGAATAGTTCAAAACAGCGTTTTTCTATGTTTTTGCAAGTATAAAACAGCAATTTTATCGTCATTTTTCATAAATCGCCGTTTCACACGTAAGAAACATGAATTTGTCAGTTTGAATAGTTCAAAACAGCGTTTTTCTATGTTTTTGCAATTTAAAACAGCAATTTTATCGTCATTTCTCATAAATCGCCGTTTCGCACGAAAGAAACATAAATTTGTCAGTTTGAATAGTTCAAAACAGCGTTTTTCTATGTTTTTGCAAGTTTAAAACAGCAATTTTATCGTCATTTCTTATAAATCGCCGTTTCGCACGAAAGAAACATGAATTTGTCAGTTTGAATAGTTCAAAACAGCGTTTTTCTATGTTTTTGCAAGTTTAAAACAGCAATTTTATCGTCATTTCTCATAAATCGCCGTTTCGCACGAAAGAAACATGAATTTGTCAGTTTGAATAGTTCAAAACAGCGTTTTTCTATGTTTTTGCAAGTTTAAAACAGCAATTTTATCGTAATTTCTCATAAATCGCCGTTTTGCACGGAAGAAACATGAATTTGTCAGTTTGAATAGTTGAAAACATCGTTTTTCAATGTTTTTGCAAGTTTAAAAAAGCAATTTTATCGTGATTTCACAAAAATCCAACGTTTCCAACGTAAGAAACATGAATTTATCAGTTTGAATAGTTGAAAACAGCTTTTTTCTATGTTTTTGCAAGTTTAAAACAGCAATTTTATCGTCATTTCTCATGAATCGCCGATTCACACGAAAGAAACATGAATTTGTCAGTTTGAATTGTTCAAAACAGCGTTTTTCTATGTTTTCGCAAGTTTAAAACAGCAATTTTATCGTCATTTCTCATAAATCGCCGTTTCGCACGAAAGAAACATGAATTTGTCAGTTTGAATAGTTCAAAACAGCGTTTTTCTATGTTTTTGCAAGTTTAAAACAGCAATTTTATCGTCATTTCTCATAAATCGCCGTTTCACACGAAAGAAACATGAATTTGTCAGTTTGAATTGTTCAAAACAGCGTTTTTCTATGTTTTTGCAAGTTTAAAACAGCAATTTTATCGTAATTTCTCATAAATCGCCGTTTCGCACGGAAGAAACATGAATTTGTCAGTTTGAATAGTTGAAAACATCATTTTTCAATGTTTTTGCAAGTTTAAAACAGCAATTTTATCGTGATTTCACAAAAATCCACCGTTTCCAACGTAAGAAATATGAATTTATCAGTTTGAATAGTTAAAAACACCGTTTTTCTATGTTTTTGCAAGTTTAAAACAGCAATTTTATCGTGATTTCAAAAAAATCCACCGTTTCGAACGTAAGAAACATGAATTTATCAGTTTGAATAGTTGAAAACAGCTTTTTTCTATGTTTTTGCAAGTTTAAAACAGCAATTTTATAGTCATTTCTCATAAATCGCCGTTTCGCACGAAAGAAACATGAATTTGTCAGTTTGAATAGTTCAAAACAGCGTTTTTCTATGTTTTTGCAAGTTTAAAACAGCAATTGTATCGTCATTTCTCGTAAATCGCCGTTTCGCACGAAAGAAACATGAATTTGTCAGTTTGAATAGTTCAAAACAGCGTTTTTCTATGTTTTTGCAAGTATAAAACAGCAATTTTATCGTCATTTTTCATAAATCGCCGTTTCACACGAAAGAAACATGAATTTGTCAGTTTGAATAGTTCAAAATAGCGTTTTTCTATGTTTTTGCAATTTAAAACAGCAATTTTATTGTCATTTCTCATAAATCGCCGTTTCGCACGAAAGAAACATAAATTTGTCAGTTTGAATAGTTCAAAACAGCGTTTTTCTATGTTTTTGCAAGTTTAAAACAGCAATTTTATCGTCATTTCTTATAAATCGCCGTTTCGCACGAAAGAAACATGAATTTGTCAGTTTGAATAGTTCAAAACAGCGTTTTTCTATGTTTTTGCAAGTTTAAAACAGCAATTTTATCGTCATTTCTCATAAATCGCCGTTTCGCACGAAAGAAACATGAATTTGTCAGTTTGAATATTTCAAAACAGCGTTTTTCTATGTTTTTGCAAGTTTAAAACAGCAATTTTATCGTAATTTCTCATAAATCGCCGTTTCGCACGGAAGAAACATGAATTTGTCAGTTTGAATAGTTGAAAACATCATTTTTCAATGTTTTTGCAAGTTTAAAACAGCAATTTTATCGTGATTTCACAAAAATCCACCGTTTCCAACGTAAGAAATATGAATTTATCAGTTTGAATAGTTGAAAACACCGTTTTTCTATGTTTTTGCAAGTTTAAAACAGCAATTTTATCGTGATTTCAAAAAAATCCACCGTTTCGAACGTAAGAAACATGAATTTATCAGTTTGAATAGTTGAAAACAGCTTTTTTCTATGTTTTTGCAAGTTTAAAACAGCAATTTTATAGTCATTTCTCATAAATCGCCGTTTCGCACGAAAGAAACATGAATTTGTCAGTTTGAATAGTTCAAAACAGCGTTTTTCTATGTTTTTGCAAGTTTAAAACAGCAATTGTATCGTCATTTCTCGTAAATCGCCGTTTCGCACGAAAGAAACATGAATTTGTCAGTTTGAATAGTTCAAAACAGCGTTTTTCTATGTTTTTGCAAGTATAAAACAGCAATTTTATCGTCATTTTTCATAAATCGACGTTTCACACGAAAGAAACATGAATTTGTCAGTTTGAATAGTTCAAAATAGCGTTTTTCTATGTTTTTGCAATTTAAAACAGCAAATTTATCGTCATTTCTCATAAATCGCCGTTTCGCACGAAAGAAACATAAATTTGTCAGTTTGAATAGTTCAAAACAGCGTTTTTCTATGTTTTTGCAAGTTTAAAACAGCAATTTTATCGTCATTTCTTATA
Source organism: Poecilus cupreus (assembly GCA_963942605.1). Classification (NCBI taxonomy): domain Eukaryota; kingdom Metazoa; phylum Arthropoda; class Insecta; order Coleoptera; family Carabidae; genus Poecilus; species Poecilus cupreus. Next base: position 41,520 of record CAWWDY010001081.1, read on the forward strand.
AATCGCCGTTTCGCACGAAAGAAACATGAATTTGTCAGTTTGAATAGTTCAAAACAGCGTTTTTCTATGTTTTTGCAAGTTTAAAACAGCAATTTTATCGTCATTTCTCATAAATCGCCGTTTCGCACGAAAGAAACATAAATTTGTCAGTTTGAATATTTCAAAACAGCGTTTTTCTATGTTTTTGCAAGTTTAAAACAGCAATTTTATCGTCATTTCTCATAAATCGCCGTTTCACACGAAAGAAACATGAATTTGTCAGTTTGAATAGTTCAAAACAGCATTTTTCTATGTTTTTGCAAGTTTAAAACAGCAATTTTATCGTCATTTCTCATAAATCGCCGTTTCGCACGAAAGAAACATGAATTTGTCAGTTTGAATAGTTCAAAACAGCATTTTTCTATGTTTTTGCAAGTTTAAAACAGCAATTTTATCGTAATTTCTCATAAATCGTCGTTTTGCACGGAAGAAACATGAATTTGTCAGTTTGAATAGTTGAAAACATCGTTTTTTAATGTTTTTGCAAGTTTAAAAAAGCAATTTTATCGTGATTTCACAAAAATCCACCGTTTCCAACGTAAGAAACATGAATTTATCAGTTTGAATAGTTGAAACCACCGTTTTTCTATGTTTTTGCAAGTTTAAAACAGCAATTTTATCGTGATTTCACAAAAATCCACCGTTTCGAACGTAAGAAACATGAATTTATCAGTTTGAATAGATGAAAACAGCTTTTTTCTATGTTTTTGCAAGTTTAAAACAGCAATTTTATCGTGATTTCACAAAAATCCACCGTTTCGAACGTAAGAAACATGAATTTATCAGTTTGAATATTTAAAAACAGCGTTTTTCTATGTTTTTGCAAGTTTAAAACAGCAATTTTATCGTCATTTCTCATAAATCGCCGTTTCGAACGAAAGAAACATGAATTTGTCAGTTTGAATAGTTCAAAACAGCGTTTTTCTATGTTTTTGCAAGTTTAAAACAGCAATTTTATCGTCATTTCTCATAAATCGCCGTTTCGAACGAAAGAAACATGAATTTGTCAGTTTGAATAGTTCAAAACAGCGTTTTTCTATGTTTTTGCAAGTTTAAAACAGCAATTTTATCGTCATTTCTTATAAATCGTCGTTTCACACGAAAGATACATGAATTTGTCAGTTTGAATAGTTCAAAACAGCGTTTTTCTATGTTTTTGCAAGTTTAAAACAGCAATTTTATCGTCATTTCTCATAAATCGCCGTTTCATACGAAAGAAACATGAATTTGTCAGTTTGAATAGTTCAAAACAGCGTTTTTCTATGTTTTTGCAATTTAAAACAGCAATTTTATCGTCATTTCTCATAAATCGCCGTTTCGCACGAAAGAAACATGAATTTGTCAGTTTGAATAGTTCAAAACAGCGTTTTTCTATGTTTTTGCAAGTTTAAAACAGCAATTTTATCGTCATTTCTCATAAATCGCCGTTTCACACGAAAGAAACATGAATTTGTCAGTTTTAATAGTTCAAAACAGCGTTTTTCTATGTTTTTGCAAGTTTAAAACAGCAATTTTATCGTCATTTCTCATAAATCGCCGTTTCGCACGAAAGAAACATGAATTTGTCAGTTTGAATAGTTCAAAACAGCGTTTTTCTATGTTTTTGCAAGTTTAAAACTGCAATTTTATAGTAATTTCTCATAAATCGCCGTTTCGCACGGAAGAAACATGAATTTGTCAGTTTGAATAGTTGAAAACATCGTTTTTCAATGTTTTTGCAAGTTTAAAAAAGCAATTTTATCGTGATTTCACAAAAATCCACCGTTTCCAACGTAAGAAACATGAATTTATCAGTTTGAATAGTTGAAACCACCGTTTTTCTATGTTTTTGCAAGTTTAAAACAGCAATTTTATCGTGATTTCACAAAAATCCACCGTTTCGAACGTAAGAAACATGAATTTATCAGTTTGAATAGATGAAAACAGCTTTTTTCTATGTTTTTGCAAGTTTAAAACAGCAATTTTATCGTTATTTCACAAAAATCCACCGTTTCGAACGTAAGAAACATGATTTTATCAGTTTGAATATTTAAAAACAGCGTTTTTCTATGTTTTTGCAAGTTTAAAACAGCAATTTTATCGTCATTTCTCATAAATCGCCGTTGCGAACGAAAGAAACATGAATTTGTCAGTTTGAATAGTTCAAAACAGCGTTTTTCTATGTTTTTGCAAGTTAAAAACAGCAATTTTATCGTCATTTCTCATAAATCGCCGTTTCATACGAAAGAAACATGAATTTGTCAGTTTGAATAGTTCAAAACAGCGTTTTTCTATGTTTTTGCAATTTAAAACAGCAATTTTATCGTCATTTCTCATAAATTGCCGTTTCGCACGAAAGAAACATGAATTTGTCAGTTTAAATAGTTCAAAACAGCGTTTTTCTATGTTTTTGCAAGTTTAAAACAGCAATTTTATCGTCATTTCTCATAAATCGCCGTTTCACACGAAAGAAACATGAATTTGTCAGTTTGAATAGTTCAAAACAGCGTTTTTCTATGTTTTTGCAAGTTTAAAACAGCAATTTTATCGTCATTTCTTATAAATCGCCGTTTCGCACGAAAGAAACATGAATTTGTCAGTTTGAATAGTTCAAAACAGCGTTTTTCTATGTTTTTGCAAGTTTAAAACAGCAATTTCATCGTCATTTCTCATAAATCGCCGTTTCGCACGAAAGAAACATGAATTTGTCAGTTTGAATAGTTCAAAACAGCGTTTTTCTATGTTTTTGCAAGTTTAAAACAGCAATTTTATCGTCAATTCTCATAAATCGCCGTTTCACACGAAAGAAACATGAATTTGTCAGTTTGAATTGTTCAAAACAGCGTTTTTCTATGTTTTTGCAAGTTTAAAACAGCAATTTTATCGTAATTTCTCATAAATCGCCGTTTCGCACGGAAGAAACATGAATTTGTAAGTTTGAATAGTTGAAAACATCGTTTTTCAATGTTTTTGCAAGTTTAAAAAAGCAATTTTATCGTGATTTCACAAAAATCCACCGTTTCCAACGTAAGAAACATGAATTTATCAGTTTGAATAACGAAACCACCGTTTTTCTATGTTTTTGCAAGTTTAAAACAGCAATTTTATCGTGATTTCACAAAAATCCACCGTTTCGAACGTAAGAAACATGAATTTATCAGTTTGAATAGTTGAAAACAGCTTTTTTCTATGTTTTTGCAAGTTTAAAACAGCAATTTTATCGTCATTTCTCATTAATCGCCGTTTCGCACGAAAGAAACATGAATTTGTCAGTTTGAATAGTTCAAAACAGCGTTCTTCTATGTTTTTGCAAGTTTAAAACAGCAATTGTATCGTCATTTCTCATAAATCGCCGTTTCGCACGAAAGAAACATGAATTTGTCAGTTTGAATAGTTCAAAACAGCGTTTTTCTATGTTTTTGCAAGTTTAAAACAGCAATTTTATCGTGATTTCACAAAAATCCACCGTTTCGAACGTAAGAAACATGAATTTATCAGTTTGAATAGTTAAAAACAGCGTTTTTCTATGTTTTTGCAAGTTTAAAACAGCAATTTTATCGTCATTTCTCATAAATCGCCGTTTCGCACGAAAGAAACATGAATTTGTCAGTTTGAGTAGTTCAAAACAGCGTTTTTCTATGTTTTTGCAAGTTTAAAACAGCAATTTTATCGTCATTTCTCATAAATCGCCGTTTCGCACGAAAGAAACATGAATTTGTCGGTTTGAATAGTTCAAAACAGCGTTTTTCTATGTTTTTGCAAGTTTAAAACAGCAATTTTATCGTCATTTCTCATAAATCGCCGTTTCACACGAAAGAAACATGAATTTGTCAGTTTGAATTGTTCAAAACAGCGTTTTTTTATGTTTTTGCAAGTTTAAAACAGCAATTTTATCGTAATTTCTCATAAATCGCCGTTTCGCACGGAAGAAACATGAATTTGTCAGTTTGAATAGTTGAAAACATCGTTTTTCAATGTTTTTGCAAGTTTAAAAAAGCAATTTTATCGTGATTTCACAAAAATCCACCGTTTCCAACGTAAGAAACATGAATTTATCATTTTGAATAGTTGAAACCACCGTTTTTCTATGTTTTTGCAAGTTTAAAACAGCAATTTTATCGTGATTTCACAAAAATCCACCGTTTCGAACGTAAGAAACATGAATTTATCAGTTTGAATAGTTGAAAACAGCTTTTTTCTATGTTTTTGCAAGTTTAAAACAGCAATTTTATCGTCATTTCTCATAAATCGCAGTTTCGCACGAAGAAACATGAATTTGTCAGTTTGAATAGTTCAAAACAGCGTTTTTCTATGTTTTTGCAAGTTTAAAACAGCAATTTTATCGTGATTTCACAAAAATCCACCGTTTCGAACGTAAGAAACATGAATTTATCAGTTTGAATAGTTAAAAACAGCGTTTTTCTATGTTTTTGCAAGTTTAAAACAGCAATTTTTTCGTCATTTCTCATAAATCGCCGTTTCGAACGAAAGAAGCATGAATTTGTCAGTTTGAATAGTTCATAACAGCGTTTTTCTATGTTTTTGCAAGTTTAAAACAGCAATTTTATCGTCATTTCTCATAAATCGCCGTTTCACACGAAAGAAACATGAATTTGTCAGTTTGAATAGTTCAAAACAGCGTTTATCTATGTTTTTGCAATTTAAAACAGCAATTTTATCGTCATTTCTCATAAATCGCCGTTTCGCACGAAAGAAACATGAATTTGTCAGTTTGAATAGTTCAAAACAGCGTTTTTCTATGTTTTTGCAAGTTTAAAACAGCAATTTTATCGTCATTTCTCATAAATCGCCGTTTCACACGAAAGAAACATGAATTTGTCAGTTTGAATAGTTCAAAACAGCGTTTTTCTATGTTTTTGCAAGTTTAAAACAGCAATTTTATCGTCATTTCTCATAAATCGCCGTTTCGCACGAAAGAAACATGAATTTGTCAGTTTGAATAGTTCAAAACAGCGTTTTTCTATGTTTTTGCAAGTTTAAAACAGCAATTTTATCGTAATTTCTCATAAATCGCCGTTTTGCACGGAAGAAACATGAATTTGTCAGTTTGAATAGTTGAAAACAACGTTTTTCAATGTTTTTGCAAGTTTAAAAAAGCAATTTTATCGTGATTTCACAAAAATCCACCGTTTCCAACGTAAGAAACATGAATTTATCAGTTTGAATAGTTGAAACCACCGTTTTTCTATGTTTTTGCAAGTTTAGAACAGCAATTTTATCGTGATTTCACAAAAATCCACCGTTTCGAACGTAAGAAACATGAATTTATCAGTTTGAATAGTTGAAAACAGCTTTTTTCTATGTTTTTGCAAGTTTAAAACAGCAATTTTATCGTCATTTCTCATAAATCGCCGTTTCGCACGAAAGAAACATGAATTTGTCAGTTTGAATAGTTCAAAACAGCGTTTTTCTATGTTTTTGCAAGTTTAAAACAGCAATTGTATCGTCATTTCTCATAAATCGCCGTTTCGCACGAAAGAAACATGAATTTGTCAGTTTGAATAGTTCAAAACAGCGTTTTTCTATGTTTTTGCAAGTATAAAACAGCAATTTTATCGTCATTTCTCATAAATCGCCGTTTCACACGAGAGAAACATGAATTTGTCAGTTTGAATAGTTCAAAACAGCGTTTTTCTATGTTTTTGCAAGATTAAAACAGCAATTTTATCGTCATTTCTCATAAATCGCCGTTTCACACGAAAGAAACATGAATTTGTCAGTTTGAATAGTTCAAAACAGCGTTTTTCTATGTTTTTGCAAGTTTAAAACAGCAATTTTATCGTAATTTCTCATAAATCGCCGTTTCGCACGGAAGAAACATGAACTTGTCAGTTTGAATAGTTGAAAACATCGTTTTTCAATGTTTTTGCAAGTTTAAAAAAGCAATTTTATCGTGATTTCACAAAAATCCACCGTTTCCAACGTAAGAAACATGAATTTATCAGTTTGAATAGTGGAAACCACCGTTTTTCTATGTTTTTGCAAGTTTAAAACAGCAATTTTATCGTGATTTCACAAAAATCCACCGTTTCGAACGTAAGAAACATGAATTTATCAGTTTGAATAGATGAAAACAGCTTTTTTTTATGTTTTTGCAAGTTTAAAACAGCAATTTTATCGTCATTTCTCATAAATCGCCGTTTCGCACGAAAGAAACATGAATTTGTCAGTTTGAATAGTTCAAAACAGCGTTTTTCTATGTTTTTGCAAGTTTAAAACAGCAATTGTATCGTCATTTCTCATAAATCGCCGTTTCGCACGAAAGAAACATGAATTTGTCAGTTTGAATAGTTCAAAACAGCGTTTTTCTATGTTTTTGCAAGTATAAAACAGCAATTTTATCGTCATTTCTCATAAATCGCCGTTTCACACGAAAGAAACATGAATTTGTCAGTTTGAATAGTTCAAAACAGCGTTTTTCTATGTTTTTGCAAGTTTAAAACAGCAATTTTATCGTGATTTCACAAAAATCCACCGTTTCGAACGTAAGAAACATGAATTTATCAGTTTGAATAATTAAAAACAGCGTTTTCTATGTTTTTGCAAGTTTAAAACAGCAATTTTATCGTCATTTCTCATAAATCGCCGTTTAGAACGAAAGAAACATAAATTTGTCAGTTTGAATAGTTCAAAACAGCGTTTTTCTATGTTTTTGCAAGTTTAAAACAGCAATTTTTTCGTCATTTCTCATAAATCGCCGTTTCGAACGAAAGAAACATGAATTTGTCAGTTTGAATAGTTCATAACAGCGTTTTTCTATGTTTTTGCAAGTTTAAAACAGCAATTTTATCGTCATTTCTCATAAATCGCCGTTTCACACGAAAGAAACATGAATTTGTCAGTTTGAATAGTTCAAAACAGCGTTTATCTATGTTTTTGCAATTTAAAACAGCAATTTTATCGTCATTTCTCATAAATCGCCGTTTCGCACGAAAGAAACATGAATTTGTCAGTTTGAATAGTTCAAAACAGCGTTTTTCTATGTTTTTGCAAGTTTAAAACAGCAATTTTATCGTCATTTTTCATAAATCGCCGTTTCACACGAAAGAAACATGAATTTGTCAGTTTGAATAGTTCAAAACAGCGTTTTTCTATGTTTTTGCAAGTTTAAAACAGCAATTTTATCGTAATTTCTCATAAATCGCCGTTTCGCACGGAAGAAACATGAACTTGTCAGTTTGAATAGTTGAAAACATCGTTTTTCAATGTTTTTGCAAGTTTAAAAAAGCAATTTTATCGTGATTTCACAAAAATCCACCGTTTCCAACGTAAGAAACATGAATTTATCAGTTTGAATAGTGGAAACCACCGTTTTTCTATGTTTTTGCAAGTTTAAAACAGCAATTTTATCGTGATTTCACAAAAATCCACCGTTTCGAACGTAAGAAACATGAATTTATCAGTTTGAATAGATGAAAACAGCTTTTTTCTATGTTTTTGCAAGTTTAAAACAGCAATTTTATCGTCATTTCTCATAAATCGCCGTTTCGCACGAAAGAAACATGAATTTGTCAGTTTGAATAGTTCAAAACAGCGTTTTTCTATGTTTTTGCAAGTTTAAAACAGCAATTGTATCGTCATTTCTCATAAATCGCCGTTTCGCACGAAAGAAACATGAATTTGTCAGTTTGAATAGTTCAAAACAGCGTTTTTCTATGTTTTTGCAAGTATAAAACAGCAATTTTATCGTCATTTCTCATAAATCGCCGTTTCACACGAAAGAAACATGAATTTGTCAGTTTGAATAGTTCAAAACAGCGTTTTTCTATGTTTTTGCAAGTTTAAAACAGCAATTTTATCGTGATTTCACAAAAATCCACCGTTTCGAACGTAAGAAACATGAATTTATCAGTTTGAATAATTAAAAACAGCGTTTTTCTATGTTTTTGCAAGTTTAAAACAGCAATTTTATCGTCATTTCTCATAAATCGCCGTTTCACACGAAAGAAACATGAATTTGTCAGTTTGAATAGTTCAAAACAGCGTTTATCTATGTTTTTGCAATTTAAAACAGCAATTTTATCGTCATTTCTCATAAATCGCCGTTTCGCACGAAAGAAACATGAATTTGTCAGTTTGAATAGTTCAAAACAGCGTTTTTCTATGTTTTTGCAAGTTTAAAACAGCAATTTTATCGTCATTTCTCATAAATCGCCGTTTCACACGAAAGAAACATGAATTTGTCAGTTTGAATAGTTCAAAACAGCGTTTTTCTATGTTTTTGCAAGTTTAAAACAGCAATTGTATCGTCATTTCTCATAAATCGCCGTTTCGCACGAAAGAAACATGAATTTGTCAGTTTGAATAGTTCAAAACAGCGTTTTTCTATGTTTTTGCAAGTATAAAACAGCAATTTTATCGTCATTTCTCATAAATCGCCGTTTCACACGAAAGAAACATGAATTTGTCAGTTTGAATAGTTCAAAACAGCGTTTTTCTATGTTTTTGCAAGTTTAAAACAGCAATTTTATCGTGATTTCACAAAAATCCACCGTTTCGAACGTAAGAAACATGAATTTATCAGTTTGAATAATTAAAAACAGCGTTTTTCTATGTTTTTGCAAGTTTAAAACAGCAATTTTATCGTCATTTCTCATAAATCGCCGTTTAGAACGAAAGAAACATAAATTTGTCAGTTTGAATAGTTCAAAACAGCGTTTTTCTATGTTTTTGCAAGTTTAAAACAGCAATTTTTTCGTCATTTCTCATAAATCGCCGTTTCGAACGAAAGAAACATGAATTTGTCAGTTTGAATAGTTCATAACAGCGTTTTTCTATGTTTTTGCAAGTTTAAAACAGCAATTTTATCGTCATTTCTCATAAATCGCCGTTTCACACGAAAGAAACATGAATTTGTCAGTTTGAATAGTTCAAAACAGCGTTTATCTATGTTTTTGCAATTTAAAACAGCAATTTTATCGTCATTTCTCATAAATCGCCGTTTCGCACGAAAGAAACATGAATTTGTCAGTTTGAATAGTTCAAAACAGCGTTTTTCTATGTTTTTGCAAGTTTAAAACAGCAATTTTATCGTCATTTCTCATAAATCGCCGTTTCACACGAAAGAAACATGAATTTGTCAGTTTGAATAGTTCAAAACAGCGTTTTTCTATGTTTTTGCAAGTTTAAAACAGCAATTTTATCGTAATTTCTCATAAATCGCCGTTTCGCACGGAAGAAACATGAACTTGTCAGTTTGAATAGTTGAAAACATCGTTTTTCAATGTTTTTGCAAGTTTAAAAAAGCAATTTTATCGTGATTTCACAAAAATCCACCGTTTCCAACGTAAGAAACATGAATTTATCAGTTTGAATAGTGGAAACCACCGTTTTTCTATGTTTTTGCAAGTTTAAAACAGCAATTTTATCGTGATTTCACAAAAATCCACCGTTTCGAACGTAAGAAACATGAATTTATCAGTTTGAATAGATGAAAACAGCTTTTTTCTATGTTTTTGCAAGTTTAAAACAGCAATTTTATCGTCATTTCTCATAAATCGCCGTTTCGCACGAAAGAAACATGAATTTGTCAGTTTGAATAGTTCAAAACAGCGTTTTTCTATGTTTTTGCAAGTTTAAAACAGCAATTGTATCGTCATTTCTCATAAATCGCCGTTTCGCACGAAAGAAACATGAATTTGTCAGTTTGAATAGTTCAAAACAGCGTTTTTCTATGTTTTTGCAAGTATAAAACAGCAATTTTATCGTCATTTCTCATAAATCGCCGTTTCACACGAAAGAAACATGAATTTGTCAGTTTGAATAGTTCAAAACAGCGTTTTTCTATGTTTTTGCAAGTTTAAAACAGCAATTTTATCGTGATTTCACAAAAATCCACCGTTTCGAACGTAAGAAACATGAATTTATCAGTTTGAATAATTAAAAACAGCGTTTTTCTATGTTTTTGCAAGTTTAAAACAGCAATTTTATCGTCATTTCTCATAAATCGCCGTTTCACACGAAAGAAACATGAATTTGTCAGTTTGAATAGTTCAAAACAGCGTTTATCTATGTTTTTGCAATTTAAAACAGCAATTTTATCGTCATTTCTCATAAATTGCCGTTTCGCACGAAAGAAACATGAATTTGTCAGTTTGAATAGTTCAAAACAGCGTTTTTCTATGTTTTTGCAAGTTTAAAACAGCAATTTTATCGTCATTTCTCATAAATCGCCGTTTCACACGAAAGAAACATGAATTTGTCAGTTTGAATAGTTCAAAACAGCGTTTTTCTATGTTTTTGCAAGTTTAAAACAGCAATTTTATCGTAATTTCTCATAAATCGCCGTTTTGCACGGAAGAAACATGAATTTGTCAGTTTGAATAGTTGAAAACAACGTTTTTCAATGTTTTTGCAAGTTTAAAAAAGCAATTTTATCGTGATTTCACAAAAATCCACCGTTTCCAACGTAAGAAACATGAATTTATCAGTTTGAATAGTTGAATCCACCGTTTTTCTATGTTTTTGCAAGTTTAGAACAGCAATTTTATCGTGATTTCACAAAAATCCACCGTTTCGAACGTAAGAAACATGAATTTATCAGTTTGAATAGTTGAAAACAGCTTTTTTCTATGTTTTTGCAAGTTTAAAACAGCAATTTTATCGTCATTTCTCATAAATCGCCGTTTCGCACGAAAGAAACATGAATTTGTCAGTTTCAATAGTTCAAAACAGCGTTTTTCTATGTTTTTGCAAGTTTAAAACAGCAATTGTATCGTCATTTCTCATAAATCGCCGTTTCGCACGAAAGAAACATGAATTTGTCAGTTTGAATAGTTCAAAACAGCGTTTTTCTATGTTTTTGCAAGTATAAAACAGCAATTTTATCGTCATTTCTCATAAATCGCCGTTTCGCACGAAAGAAACATGAATTTGTCTGTTTCAATAGTTCAAAACAGCGTTTTTCTATGTTTTTGCAAGTTTAAAACAGCAATTGTATCGTCATTTCTCATAAATCGCCGTTTCGCACGAAAGAAACATGAATTTGTCAGTTTGAATAGTTCAAAACAGCGTTTTTCTATGTTTTTGCAAGTATAAAACAGCAATTTTATCGTCATTTCTCATAAATCGCCGTTTCACACGAGAGAAACATGAATTTGTCAGTTTGAATAGTTCAAAACAGCGTTTTTCTATGTTTTTGCAAGTTTAAAACAGCAATTTTATCGTGATTTCACAAAAATCCACCGTTTCGAACGTAAGAAACATGAATTTATCAGTTTGAATAATTAAAAACAGCGTTTTTCTATGTTTTTGCAAGTTTAAAACAGCAATTTTATCGTCATTTCTCATAAATCGCCGTTTAGAACGAAAGAAACATGAATTTGTCAGTTTGAATAGTTCAAAACAGCGTTTTTCTATGTTTTTGCAAGTTTAAAACAGCAATTTTATCGTCATTTCTCATAAATCGCCGTTTCACACGAAAGAAACATGAATTTGTCAGTTTGAATAGTTCAAAACAGCGTTTTACTATGTTTTTGCAAGTTTAAAACTGCAATTTTATCGTAATTTCTCATAAATCGCCGTTTCGCACGGAAGAAATATGAATTTGTCAGTTTGAATAGTTGAAAACATCGTTTTTCAATGTTTTTGCAAGTTTAAAAAAGCAATTTTATCGTGATTTCACAAAAATCCACCGTTTCCAACGTAAGAAACATGAATTTATCAGTTTGAGTAGTTGAAAACACCGTTTTTCTATGTTTTTGCAAGTTTAAAACAGCAATTTTATCGTGATTTCACAAAAATCCACCGTTTCGAACGTAAGAAACATGAATTTATCAGGTTGAATAGTTGAAAACAGTTTTTTCTATGTTTTTGCAAGTTTAAAACAGCAATTTTATCGTCATTTCTCATAAATCGCCGTTTCGCACGAAAGAAACATGAATTTGTCAGTTTGAATAGTTCAAAACAGCGTTTTTCTATGTTTTTGCAAGTATAAAACAGCAATTTTATCGTCATTTTTCATAAATCGCCGTTTCACACGAAAGAAACATGAATTTGTCAGTTTGAATAGTTCAAAACAGCGTTTTTCTATGTTTTTGCAAGTTTAAAACAGCAGTTTAATCGTGATTTCACAAAAATCCACCGTTTCGAACGTAAGAAACATGAATTTATCAGTTTGAATAGTTAAAAACAGCGTTTTTCTATGTTTTTGCAAGTTTAAAACAGCAATTTTATCGTCATTTCTCATAAATCGCCGTTTCGCACGAAAGAAACATGAATTTGTCAGTTTGAATAGTTCAAAACAGCGTTTTTCTATGTTTTTGCAAGTTTAAAACAGCAATTTTATCGTCATTTCTCATAAATCGCCGTTTCGCACGAAAGAAACATGAATTTGTCAGTTTGAATAGTTGAAAACAGCGTTTTTCTATGTTTTTGCAAGTTTAAAACAGCAATTTTATCGTCATTTCTCATAAATCGCCGTTTCACACGAAAGAAACATGAATTTATCAGTTTGAATAGTTGAAACCACCGTTTTTCTATGTTTTTGCAAGTTTAAAACAGCAATTTTATCGTGATTTCACAAAAATCCACCGTTTCGAACGTAAGAAACATGAATTTATCAGTTTGAATAGTTGAAAACAGCTTTTTTCTATGTTTTTGCAAGTTTAAAACAGCAATTTTATCGTCATTTCTCATAAATCGCCGTTTCGCACGTAGAAACATGAATTTGTCAGTTTGAATAGTTCAAAACAGCGTTTTTCTATGTTTTTGCAAGTTTAAAACAGCAATTTTATCGTGATTTCACAAAAACCCACCGTTTTAAACGTAAGAAACATGAATTTATTAGTTTGAATAGTTAAAAACAGCGTTTTTCTATGTTTTTGCAAGTTTAAAACAGCAATTTTATCGTCATTTCTCATAAATCGCCGTTTCGAACGAAAGAAACATGAATTTGTCAGTTTGAATAGTTCAAAACAGCGTTTTTCTATGTTTTTGCAAGTTTAAAACAGCAATTTTATCGTCATTTCTTATAAATCGCCGTTTCACACGAAAGAAACATGAATTTGTCAGTTTGAATAGTTCAAAACAGCGTTTTTCTATGTTTTTGCAATTTAAAACAGCAATTTTATCGTCATTTCTCATAAATCGCCGTTTCGCACGAAAGAAACATGAATTTGTCAGTTTGAATAGTTTAAAACAGCGTTTTCTATGTTTTTGCAAGTTTAAAACAGCAATTTTATCGTCATTTCTCATAAATCGCCGTTCCACACGAAAGAAACATGAATTTGTCAGTTTAAATAGTTCAAAACAGCGTTTTTCTATGTTTTTGCAAGTTTAAAACAGCAATTTTATCGTCATTTCTCATAAATCGCCGTTTCGCACGAAAGAAACATGAATTTGTCAGTTTGAATAGTTCAAAACAGCGTTTTTCTATGTTTTTGCAAGTTTAAAACAGCAATTTTATCGTAATTTCTCATAAATCGCCGTTTCGCACGGAAGAAACATGAATTTGTCAGTTTGAATAGTTGAAAACATCGTTTTTCAATGTTTTTGCAAGTTTAAAAAAGCAATTTTATCGTGATTTCACAAAAATCCACCGTTTCCAACGTAAGAAACATGAATTTATCAGTTTGAATAGTTGAAACCACCGTTTTTCTATGTTTTTGCAAGTTTAAAACAGCAATTTTATCGTGATTTCACAAAAATCCACCGTTTCGAACGTAAGAAACATGAATTTATCAGTTTGAATAGTTGAAAACAGCTTTTTTCTATGTTTTTGCAAGTTTAAAACAGCAATTTTATCGTCATTTCTCATAAATCGCCGTTTCGCACGAAAGAAACATGAATTTGTCAGTTTGAATAGTTCAAAACAGCGTTTTTCTATGTTTTTGCAAGTATAAAACAGCAATTTTATCGTCATTTCTCATAAATCGCCGTTTCACACGAAAGAAACATGAATTTGTCAGTTTGAATAGTTCAAAACAGCGTTTTTCTATGTTTTTGCAAGTTTAAAACAGCAATTTTATCGTGATTTCACAAAAAACCACCGTTTCGAACGTAAGAAACATGAATTTATCAGTTTGAATAGTTAAAAACAGCGTTTTTCTATGTTTTTGCAAGTTTAAAACAGCAATTTTATCGTCATTTCTCATAAATCGCCGTTTCGCACGAAAGAAACATGAATTTGTCAGTTTGAATAGTTCAAAACAGCGTTTTTCTATGTTTTTGCAAGTTTAAAACAGCAATTTTATAGTCATTTCTCATAAATCGCCGTTTCGCACGAAAGAAACATGAATTTGTCAGTTTAAATAGTTCAAAACAGCGCTTTTCTATGTTTTTGCAAGTTTAAAACAGCAATTTTATCGTCATTTCTCATAAATCGCCGTTTCACACGAAAGAAACATGAATTTGTCAGTTTGAATTGTTCAAAACAGCGTTTTTCTATGTTTTTGCAAGTTAAAAACAGCAATTTTATCGTAATTTCTCATAAATCGCCGTTTCGCACGGAAGAAACATGAATTTGTCAGTTTGAATAGTTGAAAACATCGTTTTTCAATGTTTTTGCAAGTTTAAAAAAGCAATTTTATCGTGATTTCACAAAAATCCACCGTTTCCAACGTAAGAAACATGAATTTATCAGTTTGAATAGTTGAAACCACCGTTTTTCTATGTTTTTGCAAGTTTAAAACAGCAATTTTATCGTGATTTCACAAAAATCCACAGTTTCGAACGTAAGAAACATGAATTTATCAGTTTGAATAGTTGAAAACAGCTTTTTTCTATGTTTTTGCAAGTTTAAAACAGCAATTTTATCGTCATTTCTCATAAATCGCCGTTTCGCACGTAGAAACATGAATTTGTCAGTTTCAATAGTTCGAAACAGCGTTTTTCTATGTTTTTGCAAGTTTAAAACAGCAATTTTATCGTGATTTCACAAAAATCCAACGTTTCGAACGTAAGAAACATGAATTTATTAGTTTGAATAGTTAAAAACAGCGTTTTTCTATGTTTTTGCAAGTTTAAAACAGCAATTTTATCGTCATTTCTCATAAATCGCCGTTTCGAACGAAAGAAACATGAATTTGTCAGTTTGAATAGTTCAAAACAGCGTTTTTCTATGTTTTTGCAAGTTTAAAACAGCAATTTTATATTCATTTCTTATAAATCGCCGTTTCACACGAAAGAAACATGAATTTGTCAGTTTGAATAGTTCAAAACAGCGTTTTTCTATGTTTTTGCAATTTAAAACAGCAATTTTATCGTCATTTCTCATAAATCGCCGTTTCGCACGAAAGAAACATGAATTTGTCAGTTTGAATAGTTCAAAACAGCGTTTTTCTATGTTTTTGCAAGTTTAAAACAGCAATTTTATCGTCATTTCTCATAAATCGCCGTTTCACACGAAAGAAACATGAATTTGTCAGTTTAAATAGTTCAAAACAGCGTTTTTCTATGTTTTTGCAAGTTTAAAACAGCAATTTTATCGTCATTTCTCATAAATCGCCGTTTCGCACGAAAGAAACATGAATTTGTCAGTTTGAATAGTTCAAAACAGCGTTTTTCTATGTTTTTGCAAGTTTAAAACAGCAATTTTATCGTAATTTCTCATAAATCGCCGTTTCGCACGGAAGAAACATGAATTTATCAGTTTGAATAGTTGAAAACAGCTTTTTTCTATGTTTTTGCAAGTTTAAAACAGCAATTTTATCGTCATTTCTCATAAATCGCCGTTTCGCACGTAGAAACATGAATTTGTCAGTTTGAATAGTTCAAAACAGCATTTTTCTATGTTTTTTCAAGTTTAAAACAGCAATTTTATCGTGATTTCACAAAAATCCACCGTTTTGAACGTAAGAAACATGAATTTATTAGTTTGAATAGTTAAAAACAGCGTTTTTCTATGTTTTTGCAAGTTTAAAACAGCAATTTTATCGTCATTTCTCATAAATCGCCGTTTCGAACGAAAGAAACATGAATTTGTCAGTTTGAATAGTTCAAAACAGCGTTTTTCTATGTTTTTGCAAGTTTAAAACAGCAATTTTATCGTCATTTCTTATAAATCGCCGTTTCACACGAAAGAAACATGAATTTGTCAGTTTGAATAGTTCAAAACAGCGTTTTTCTATGTTTTTGCAATTTAAAACAGCAATTTTATCGTCATTTCTCATAAATCGCCGTTTCGCACGAAAGAAACATGAATTTGTCAGTTTGAATAGTTCAAAACAGCGTTTTCTATGTTTTTGCAAGTTTAAAACAGCAATTTTATCGTCATTTCTCATAAATCGCCGTTTCGCACGAAAGAAACATGAATTTGTCAGTTTGAATAGTTCAAAACAGCGTTTTTCTATGTTTTTGCAAGTTTAAAACAGCAATTTTATCGTAATTTCTCATAAATCGCCGTTTCGCACGGAAGAAACATGAATTTGTCAGTTTGAATAGTTGAAAACATCGTTTTTCAATGTTTTTGCAAGTTTAAAAAAGCAATTTTATCGTGATTTCACAAAAATCCACCGTTTCCAACGTAAGAAACATGAATTTATCAGTTTGAATAGTTGAAACCACCGTTTTTCTATGTTTTTGCAAGTTTAAAACAGCAATTTTATCGTGATTTCACAAAAATCCACCGTTTCGAACGTAAGAAACATGAATTTATCAGTTTGAATAGTTGAAAACAGCTTTTTTCTATGTTTTTGCAAGTTTAAAACAGCAATTTTATCGTCATTTCTCATAAATCGCCGTTTCGCACGAAAGAAACATGAATTTGTCAGTTTGAATAGTTCAAAACAGCGTTTTTCTATGTTTTTGCAAGTATAAAACAGCAATTTTATCGTCATTTCTCATAAATCGCCGTTTCACACGAAAGAAACATGAATTTGTCAGTTTGAATAGTTCAAAACAGCGTTTTTCTATGTTTTTGCAAGTTTAAAACAGCAATTTTATCGTGATTTCACAAAAATCCACCGTTTCGAACGTAAGAAACATGAATTTATCAGTTTGAATAGTTAAAAACAGCGTTTTTCTATGTTTTTGCAAGTTTAAAACAGCAATTTTATCGTCATTTCTCATAAATCGCCGTTTCGCACGGAAGAAACATGAATTTGTCAGTTTGAATAGTTGAAAACATCGTTTTTCAATGTTTTTGCAAGTTTAAAAAAGCAATTTTATCGTGATTTCACAAAAATCCACCGTTTCCAACGTAAGAAACATGAATTTATCAGTTTAAATAGTTGAAACCACCGTTTTTCTATGTTTTTGCAAGTTTAAAACAGCAATTTTATCGTGATTTCACAAAAATCCACAGTTTCGAACGTAAGAAACATGAATTTATCAGTTTGAATAGTTGAAAACAGCTCTTTTCTATGTTTTTGCAGGTTTAAAACAGCAATTTTATCGTCATTTCTCATAAATCGCCGTTTCGCACGTAGAAACATGAATTTGTCAGTTTGAATAGTTCAAAACAGCGTTTTTCTATGTTTTTGCAAGTTTAAAACAGCAATTTTATCGTGATTTCACAAAAATCCAACGTTTCGAACGTAAGAAACATGAATTTATTAGTTTGAATAGTTAAAAACAGCGTTTTTCTATGTTTTTGCAAGTTTAAAACAGCAATTTTATCGTCATTTCTCATAAATCGCCGTTTCGAACGAAAGAAACATGAATTTGTCAGTTTGAATAGTTCAAAACAGCGTTTTTCTATGTTTTTGCAAGTTTAAAACAGCAATTTTATCGTCATTTCTTATAAATCGCCGTTTCACACGAAAGATACATGAATTTGTCAGTTTGAATAGTTCAAAACAGCGTTTTTCTATGTTTTTGCAATTTAAAACAGCAATTTTGTCGTCATTTCTCATAAATCGCCGTTTCGCACGAAAGAAACATGAATTTGTCAGTTTGAATAGTTCAAAACAGCGTTTTTCTATGTTTTTGCAAGTTTAAAACAGCAATTTTATCGTCATTTCTCATAAATCGCCGTTTCACACGAAAGAAACATGAATTTGTCAGTTTAAATAGTTCAAAACAGCGTTTTTCTATGTTTTTGCAAGTTTAAAACAGCAATTTTATCGTCATTTCTCATAAATCGCCGTTTCGCACGAAAGAAACATGAATTTGTCAGTTTGAATAGTTCAAAACAGCGTTTTTCTATGTTTTTGCAAGTTTAAAACAGCAATTTTATCGTAATTTCTCATAAATCGCCGTTTCGCACGGAAGAAACATGAATTTGTCAGTTTGAATAGTTGAAAACATCGTTTTTCAATGTTTTTGCAAGTTTAAAAAAGCAATTTTATCGTGATTTCACAAAAATCCACCGTTTCCAACGTAAGAAACATGAATTTATCAGTTTGAATAGTTGAAACCACCGTTTTTCTATGTTTTTGCAAGTTTAAAACAGCAATTTTATCGTGATTTCACAAAAATCCACAGTTTCGAACGTAAGAAACATGAATTTATCAGTTTGAATAGTTGAAAACAGCTTTTTTCTATGTTTTTGCAAGTTTAAAACAGCAATTTTATTGTCATTTCTCATAAATCGCCGTTTCGCACGTAGAAACATGAATTTGTCAGTTTGAATAGTTCAAAACAGCGTTTTTCTATGTTTTTGCAAGTTTAAAACAGCAATTTTATCGTGATTTCACAAAAATCCAACGTTTCGAACGTAAGAAACATGAATTTATTAGTTTGAATAGTTAAAAACAGCGTTTTTCTATGTTTTTGCAATTTAAAACAGCAATTTTATCGTCATTTCTCATAAATCGCCGTTTCGCACGAAAGAAACATGAATTTGTCAGTTTGAATAGTTCAAAACAGCGTTTTTCTATGTTTTTGCAAGTTTAAAACAGCAATTTTATCGTCATTTCTCATAAATCGCCGTTTCACACGAAAGAAACATGAATTTGTCAGTTTAAATAGTTCAAAACAGCGTTTTTCTATGTTTTTGCAAGTTTAAAACAGCAATTTTATCGTCATTTCTCATAAATCGCCGTTTCGCACGAAAGAAACATGAATTTGTCAGTTTGAATAGTTCAAAACAGCGTTTTTCTATGTTTTTGCAAGTTTAAAACAGCAATTTTATCGTAATTTCTCATAAATCGCCGTTTCGCACGGAAGAAACATGAATTTGTCAGTTTGAATAGTTGAAAACATCGTTTTTCAATGTTTTTGCAAGTTTAAAAAAGCAATTTTATCGTGATTTCACAAAAATCCACCGTTTCCAACGTAAGAAACATGAATTTATCAGTTTGAATAGTTGAAACCACCGTTTTTCTATGTTTTTGCAAGTTTAAAACAGCAATTTTATCGTGATTTAACAAAAATCCACCGTTTCGAACGTAAGAAACATGAATTTATCAGTTTGAATAGTTGAAAACGGCTTTTTTCTATGTTTTTGCAAGTTTAAAACAGCAATTTTATCGTCATTTCTCATAAATCGCCCTTTCGCACGAAAGAAACATGAATTTGTCAGTTTGAATAGTTCAAAACAGCGTTTTTCTATGTTTTTGCAAGTTTAAAACAGCAATTGTATCGTCATTTCTCATAAATCGCCGTTTCGCACGAAAGAAACATGAATTTGTCAAGTTGAATAGTTCAAAACAGCGTTTTTCTATGTTTTTGCAAGTATAAAACAGCAATTTTATCGTCATTTCTCATAAATCGCCGTTTCACACGAAAGAAACATGAATTTGTCAGTTTGAATAGTTCAAAACAGCGTTTTTCTATGTTTTTGCAAGTTTAAAACAGCAATTTTATCGTGATTTCACAAAAATCCACCGTTTCGAACGTAAGAAACATGAATTTGTCAGTTTGAATAGTTCAAAACAGCGTTTTTCTATGTTTTTGCAAGTTTAAAACAGCAATTGTATCGTCATTTCTCATAAATCGCCGTTTCGCACGAAAGAAACATGAATTTGTCAGTTTGAATAGTTCAAAACAGCGTTTTTCTATGTTTTTGCAAGTATAAAACAGCAATTTTATCGTCATTTCTCATAAATCGCCGTTTCACACGAAAGAAACATGAATTTTTCAGTTTGAATAGTTCAAAACAGCGTTTTTCTATGTTTTTGCAATTTAAAACAGCAATTTTATCGTGATTTCACAAAAATCCACCGTTTCGAACGTAAGAAACATGAATTTATCATTTTGAATAGTTAAAAACAGCGTTTTTCTATGTTTTTGCAAGTTTAAAACAGCAATTTTATCGTCATTTCTCATAAATCGCCGTTTCACACGAAAGAAACATGAATTTGTCAGTTTGAATAGTTCAAAACAGCGTTTTTCTATGTTTTTGCAATTTAAAACAGCAATTTTATCGTCATTTCTCATAAATCGCCGTTTCGCACGAAAGAAACATGAATTTGTCAGTTTGAATATTTCAAAACAGCGTTTTTCTATGTTTTTGCAAGTTTAAAACAGCAATTTTATCGTCATTTCTCATAAATCGCCGTTTCACACGAAAGAAACATGAATTTGTCAGTTTGAATAGTTCAAAACAGCGTTTTTCTATGTTTTTGCAAGTTTAAAACAGCAATTTTATCGTCATTTCTCATAAATCGCCGTTTCGCACGAAAGAAACATGAATTTGTCAGTTTGAATAGTTCAAAACAGCGTTTTTCTATGTTTTTGCAAGTTTAAAACTGCAATTTTATCGTAATTTCTCATAAATCGCCGTTTCGCACGGAAGAAATATGAATTTGTCAGTTTGAATAGTTGAAAACATCGTTTTTCAATGTTTTTGCAAGTTTAAAAAAGCAATTTTATCGTGATTTCACAAAAATCCACCGTTTCCAACGTAAGAAACATGAATTTATCAGTTTGAATAGTTGAAACCACCGTTTTTTATGTTTTTGCAAGTTTAAAACAGCAATTTTATCGTGATTTCACAAAAATCCACCGTTTCGAACGTAAGAAACATGAATTTATCAGTTTGAATAGTTGAAAACAGCTTTTTTCTATGTTTTTGCAAGTTTAAAACAGCAATTTTATCGTCATTTCTCATAAATCGCCGTTTCGCACGAAAGAAACATGAATTTGTCAGTTTGAATAGTTCAAAACAGCGTTTTTCTATGTTTTTGCAAGTATAAAACAGCAATTTTATCGTCATTTCTCATAAATCGCCGTTTCACACGAAAGAAACATGAATTTGTCAGTTTGAATATTTCAAAACAGCGTTTTTCTATGTTTTTGCAAGTTTAAAACAGCAATTTTATTGTGATTTCACAAAAATCCACCGTTTCGAACGTAAGAAACATGAATTTATCAGTTTGAATAGTTAAAAACAGCGTTTTTCTATGTTTTTGCAAGTTTAAAACAGCAATTTTATCGTCATTTCTCATAAATCGCCGTTTCGCACGAAAGAAACATGAATATGTCAGTTTGAATAGTTCAAAACAGCGTTTTTCTATGTTTTTGCAAGTTTAAAACAGCAATTTTATCGTCATTTCTCATAAATCGCCGTTTCGCAAGAAAGAAACATGAATTTGTCAGTTTAAATAGTTCAAAACAGCGTTTTTCTATGTTTTTGCAAGTTTAAAACAGCAATTTTATCGTCATTTCTCATAAATCGCCGTTTCACACGAAAGAAACATGAATTTGTCAGTTTGAATTGTTCAAAACAGCGTTTTTCTATGTTTTTGCAAGTTTAAAACAGCAATTTTATCGTAATTTCTCATAAATCGCCGTTTCGCACGGAAGAAACATGAATTTGTCAGTTTGAATAGTTGAAAACATCGTTTTTCAATGTTTTTGCAAGTTTAAAAAAGCAATTTTATCGTGATTTCACAAAAATCCACCGTTTCCAACGTAAGAAACATGAATTTATCAGTTTGAATAGTTGAAACCACCGTTTTTCTATGTTTTTGCAAGTTTAAAACAGCAATTTTATCGTGATTTCACAAAAATCCACAGTTTCGAACGTAAGAAACATGAATTTATCAGTTTGAATAGTTGAAAACAGCTTTTTTCTATGTTTTTGCAAGTTTAAAACAGCAATTTTATCGTCATTTCTCATAAATCGCCGTTTCGCACGTAGAAACATGAATTTGTCAGTTTGAATAGTTCAAAACAGCGTTTTTCTATGTTTTTGCAAGTTTAAAACAGCAATTTTATCGTGATTTCACAAAAATCCACCGTTTCGAACGTAAGAAACATGAATTTATTAGTTTGAATAGTTAAAAACAGCGTTTTTCTATGTTTTTGCAAGTTTAAAACAGCAATTTTATCGTCATTTCTCATAAATCGCCGTTTCGAACGAAAGAAACATGAATTTGTCAGTTTGAATAGTTCAAAACAGCGTTTTTCTATGTTTTTGCAAGTTTAAAACAGCAATTTTATCGTCATTTCTTATAAATCGCCGTTTCACACGAAAGAAACATGAATTTGTCAGTTTGAATAGTTCAAAACAGCGTTTTTCTATGTTTTTGCAATTTAAAACAGCAATTTTATCGTCATTTCTCATAAATCGCCGTTTCGCACGAAAGAAACATGAATTTGTCAGTTTGAATAGTTCAAAACAGCGTTTTTCTATGTTTTTGCAAGTTTAAAACAGCAATTTTATCGTCATTTCTCATAAATCGCCGTTTCACACGAAAGAAACATGAATTTGTCAGTTTAAATAGTTCAAAACAGCGTTTTTCTATGTTTTTGCAAGTTTAAAACAGCAATTTTATCGTCATTTCTCATAAATCGCCGTTTCGCACGAAAGAAACATGAATTTGTCAGTTTGAATAGTTCAAAACAGCGTTTTTCTATGTTTTTGCAAGTTTAAAACAGCAATTTTATCGTAATTTCTCATAAATCGCCGTTTCGCACGGAAGAAACATGAATTTGTCAGTTTGAATAGTTGAAAACATCGTTTTTCAATGTTTTTGCAAGTTTAAAAAAGCAATTTTATCGTGATTTCACAAAAATCCACCGTTTCCAACGTAAGAAACATGAATTTATCAGTTTGAATAGTTGAAACCACCGTTTTTCTATGTTTTTGCAAGTTTAAAACAGCAATTTTATCGTGATTTCACAAAAATGCTCCGTTTCGAACGTAAGAAACATGAATTTATCAGTTTGAATAGTTGAAAACAGCTTTTTTCTATGTTTTTGCAAGTTTAAAACAGCAATTTTATCGTCATTTCTCATAAATCGCCGTTTCGCACGAAAGAAACATGAATTTGTCAGTTTGAATAGTTCAAAACAGCGTTTTTCTATGTTTTTGCAAGTATAAAACAGCAATTTTATCGTCATTTCTCATAAATCGCCGTTTCACACGAAAGAAATATGAATTTGTCAGTTCGAATAGTTCAAAACAGCGTTTTTCTATGTTTTTGCAAGTTTAAAACAGCAATTTTATCGTGATTTCATAAAAATCCACCGTTTCGAACGTAAGAAACATGAATTTATCAGTTTGAATAGTTAAAAACAGCGTTTTTCTATGTTTTTGCAAGTTTAAAACAGCAATTTTATCGTCATTTCTCATAAATCGCCGTTTCGCACGAAAGAATCATGAATTTGTCAGTTTGAATAGTTCAAAACAGCGTTTTTCTATGTTTTTGCAAGTTTAAAACAGCAATTTTATCGTCATTTCTCATAAATCGCCGTTTCGCACGAAAGAAACATGAATTTGTCAGTTTGAATAGTTCAAAACAGCGTTTTTCTATGTTTTTGCAAGTTTAAAACAGCAATTTTATCGTCATTTCTCATAAATCGCCGTTTCACACGAAAGAAACATTAATTTGTCTGTTTGAATTGTTCAAAACAGCGTTTTTCTATGTTTTTGCAAGTTTAAAACAGCAATTTTATCGTAATTTCTCATAAATCGCCGTTTCGCACGGAAGAAACATGAATTTGTCAGTTTGAATAGTTGAAAACATCGTTTTTCAATGTTTTTGCAAGTTTAAAAAGCAATTTTATCGTGATTTCACAAAAATCCACCGTTTCCAACGTAAGAAACATGAATTTATCAGTTTGAATAGTTGAAACCACCGTTTTTCTATGTTTTTGCAAGTTTAAAACAGCAATTTTATCGTGATTTCACAAAAATCCACAGTTTCGAACGTAAGAAACATGAATTTATCAGTTTGAATAGTTGAAAACAGCTTTTTTCTATGTTTTTGCAAGTTTAAAACAGCAATTTTATCGTCATTTCTCATAAATCGCCGTTTCGCACGTAGAAACATGAATTTGTCAGTTTGAATAGTTCAAAACAGCGTTTTTCTATGTTTTTGCAAGTTTAAAACAGCAATTTTATCGTGATTTCACAAAAATCCACCGTTTCGAACGTAAGAAACATGAATTTATTAGTTTGAATAGTTAAAAACAGCGTTTTTCTATGTTTTTGCAAGTTTAAAACAGCAATTTTATCGTCATTTCTCATAAATCGCCGTTTCGAACTAAAGAAACATGAATTTGTCAGTTTGAATAGTTCAAAACAGCGTTTTTCTATGTTTTTGCAAGTTTAAAACAGCAATTTTATCGTCATTTCTTATAAATCGCCGTTTCACACGAAAGAAACATGAATTTGTCAGTTTGAATAGTTCAAAACAGCGTTTTTCTATGTTTTTGCAATTTAAAACAGCAATTTTATCGTAATTTCTCATAAATCGCCGTTTCGCACGGAAGAAACATGAATTTGTCAGTTTGAATAGTTGAAAACATCGTTTTTAAATGTTTTTGCAAGTTTAAAAAAGCAATTTTATCGTGATTTCACAAAAATCCACCGTTTCGAACGTAAGAAACATGAATTTATCAGTTTGAATAGTTGGATACGGCTTTTTTCTATGTTTTTGCAAGTTGAAAACAGCAATTTTATCGTCATTTCTCATAAATCGCCGTTTCGCACGAAAGAAACATGAATTTGTCAGTTTGAATAGTTCAAAACAGCGTTTTTCTATGTTTTTGCAAGTTTAAAACAGCAATTTTATCGTCATTTCTCATAAATCGCCGTTTCACACGAAAGAAACATGAATTTGTCAGTTTGAATAGTTCAAAACAGCGTTTTTCTATGTTTTTGCAATTTTATCGTCATTTCTCATAAATCGCCGTTTCGCACGAAAGAAACATGAATTTGTCAGTTTGAATAGTTCAAAACAGCGTTTTTCTATGTTTTTGCAAGTTTAAAACAGCAATTTTATCGTCATTTCTCATAAATCGCCGTTTCACACGAAAGAAACATGAATTTGTCAGTTTGAATAGTTCAAAACAGCGTTTTTCTATGTTTTTGCAAGTTTAAAACAGCAATTTTATCGTCATTTCTCATAAATCGCCGTTTCGCACGAAAGAAACATGAATTTGTCAGTTTGAATAGTTCAAAACAGCGTTTTTCTATGTTTTTGCAAGTTTAAAACAGCAATTTTAGCGTGATTTCACAAAAATCCACCGTTTCGAACGTAAGAAACATGAATTTATCAGTTTGAATAGTTAAAAACAGCGTTTTTCTATGTTTTTGCAAGTTTAAAACAGCAATTTTATCGTCATTTCTCATAAATCGCCGTTTCACACGAAAGAAACATGAATTTGTCAGTTTGAATAGTTCAAAACAGCGTTTTTCTATGTTTTTGCAATTTAAAACAGCAATTTTATCGTCATTTCTCATAAATCTCCGTTTCGCACGAAAGAAACATGAATTTGTCAGTTTGAATAGTTCAAAACAGCGTTTTTCTATGTTTTTGCAAGTTTAAAACAGCAATTTTATCGTCATTTCTTATAAATCGCCGTTTCGCACGAAAGAAACATGAATTTGTCAGTTTGAATAGTTCAAAACAGCGTTTGTCTATGTTTTTGCAAGTTTAAAACAGCAATTTTATCGTCATTTCTCATAAATCGCCGTTTCGCACGAAAGAAACATGAATTTGTCAGTTTGAATAGATCAAAACAGCGTTTTTCTATGTTTTTGCAAGTTTAAAACAGCAATTTTATCGTCATTTCTTATAAATCGCCGTTTCACACGAAAGAAACATGAATTTGTCAGTTTGAATTGTTCAAAACAGCGTTTTTCTATGTTTTTGCAAGTTTAAAACAGCAATTTTATCGTAATTTCTCATAAATCGCCGTTTCGCACGGAAGAAACATGAATTTGTAAGTTTGAATAGTTGAAAACATCGTTTTTCAATGTTTTTGCAAGTTTAAAAAAGCAATTTTATCGTGATTTCACAAAAATCCACCGTTTCCAACGTAAGAAACATGAATTTATCAGTTTGAATAGTTGAAAACACCGTTTTTCTATGTTTTTGCAAGTTTAAAACAGCAATTTTATCGTGATTACACAAAAATCCACCGTTTCGAACGTAAGAAACATAAATTTATCAGTTTGAATAGTTGAAAACAGCTTTTTTCTATGTTTTTGCAAGTTTAAAACAGCAATTTTATCGTCATTTCTCATAAATCGCCGTTTCGCACGAAAGAAACATGAATTTGTCAGTTTGAATAGTTCAAAACAGCGTTTTTCTATGTTTTTGCAAGTTTAAAACAGCAATTGTGTCGTCATTTCTCATAAATCGCCGTTTCGCACGAAAGAAACATGAATTTGTCAGTTTGAATAGTTCAAAACAGCGTTTTTCTATGTTTTTGCATGTTTAAAACAGCAATTTTATCGTCATTTCTCATAAATCGCCGTTTCGCACGAAAGAAACATGAATTTGTCAGTTCGAGTAGTTCAAAACAGCGTTTTTCTATGTTTTTGCAAGTTTAAAACAGCAATTTTATCGTCATTTCTCATAAATCGCCGTTTCACACGAAAGAAACATGAATTTGTCAGTTTGAATTGTTCAAAACAGCGTTTTTCTATGTTTTTGCAAGTTTAAAACAGCAATTTTATCGTAATTTCTCATAAATCGCTGTTTCGCACGGAAGAAACATGAATTTGTAAGTTTGAATAGTTGAAAACATCGTTTTTCAATGTTTTTGCAAGTTTAAAAAAGCTATTTTATCGTGATTTCACAAAAATCCACCGTTTCCAACGTAAGAAACATGAATTTATCAGTTTGAATAGTTGAAAACACCGTTTTTCTATATTTTTGCAAGTTTAAAACAGCAATTTTATCGTGATTTCACAAAAATCCACCGTTTCGAACGTAAGAAACATGAATTTATCAGTTTGAATAGTTGAAAACAGCTTTTTTCTATGTTTTTGCAAGTTTAAAACAGCAATTTTATCGTCATTTCACATAAATCGCCGTTTCGCACGAAAGAAACATGAATTTGTCAGTTTGAATAGTTCAAAACAGCGTTTTTCCATGTTTTTGCAAGTTTAAAACAGCAATTGTATCGTCATTTCTCATAAATCGCCGTTTCGCACAAAAGAAACATGAATTTGTCAGTTTGAATAGTTCAAAACAGCGTTTTTCTATGTTTTTGCAAGTATAAAACAGCAATTTTATCGCCATTTCTCATAAATCGCAGTTTCACACGAAAGAAACATGAATTTGTCAGTTTGAATAGTTCAAAACAGCGTTTTTCTATGTTTTTGCAAGTTTAAAACAGCAATTTTATCGTGATTTCACAAAAATCCACCGTTTCGAACGTAAGAAACATGAATTTATCAGTTTGAATAGTTAAAAACAGCGTTTTTCTATGTTTTTGCAAGTTTAAAACAGCAATTTTATCGTCATTTCTCATAAATCGCCGTTTTGAACGAAAGAAACATGAATTTGTCAGTTTGAATAGTTCAAAACAGCGTTTTTCTATGTTTTTGCAAGTTTAAAACAGCAATTTTATCGTCATTTCTCATAAATCGCCGTTTCACACGAAAGAAACATGAATTTGTCAGTTTGAATAGTTCAAAACAGCGTTTTTCTATGTTTTTGCAATTTAAAACAGCAATTTTATCGTCATTTCTCATAAATCGCCGTTTCGCACGAAAGAAACATGAATTTGTCAGTTTGAATAGTTCAAAACAGCGTTTTTATATGTTTTTGCAAGTTTAAAACAGCAATTTTATCGTCATTTCTTATAAATCGCCGTTTCGCACGAAAGAAACATGAATTTGTCAGTTTGAATAGTTCAAAACAGCGTTTTTCTATGTTTTTGCAAGTTTAAAACTGCAATTTTATCGTCATTTCTCATAAATCGCCGTTTCGCACGAAAGAAACATGAATTTGTCAGTTTGAATAGTTCAAAACAGCGTTTTTCTATGTTTTTGCAAGTTTAAAACAGCAATTTTATCGTCATTTCTCATAAATCGCCGTTTCACACGAAAGAAACATGAATTTGTCAGTTTGAATAGTTCAAAACAGCGTTTTTCTATGTTTTTGCAATTTAAAACAGCAATTTTATCGTCATTTCTCATAAATCGCCGTTTCGCACGAAAGAAACATGAATTTGTCAGTTTGAATAGTTCAAAACAGCGTTTTTATATGTTTTTGCAAGTTTAAAACAGCAATTTTATCGTCATTACTTATAAATCGCCGTTTCGCACGAAAGAAACATGAATTTGTCAGTTTGAATAGTTCAAAACAGCGTTTTTCTATGTTTTGGAAGTTTAAAACAGCAATTTTATCGTGATTTCACAAAAATCCACCGTTTCGAACGTAAGAAACATGAATTTATCAGTTTGAATAGTTAAAAACAGCGTTTTTCTATGTTTTTGCAAGTTTAAAACAGCAATTTTATCGTCATTTCTCATAAATCGCCGTTTCGAACGAAAGAAACATGAATTTGTCAGTTTGAATAGTTCAAAACAGCGTTTTTCTATGTTTTTGCAAGTTTAAAACAGCAATTTTATCGTCATTTCTCATAAATCGCCGTTTCACACGAAAGAAACATGAATTTGTCAGTTTGAATAGTTCAAAACAGCGTTTTTCTATGTTTTTGCAATTTAAAACAGCAATTTTATCGTCATTTCTCATAAATCGCCGTTTCGCACGAAAGAAACATGAATTTGTCAGTTTGAATAGTTCAAAACAGCGTTTTTATATGTTTTTGCAAGTTTAAAACAGCAATTTTATCGTCATTTCTTATAAATCGCCGTTTCGCACGAAAGAAACATGAATTTGTCAGTTTGAATAGTTCAAAACAGCGTTTTTCTATGTTTTTGCAAGTTTAAAACAGCAATTTTATCGTCATTTCTCATAAATCGCCGTTTCGCACGAAAGAAACATGAATTTGTCAGTTTGAATAGTTCAAAACAGCGTTTTTCTATGTTTTTGCAAGTTTAAACAGCAATTTTATCGTAATTTCTCATAAATCGCCGTTTCGCACGGAAGAAACATGAATTTGTCAGTTTGAATAGTTGAAAACATCGTTTTTCAATGTTTTTGCTAGTTTAAAAAAGCAATTTTATCATGATTTCACAAAAATCCACCGTTTCCAACGTAACAAACATGAATTTATCAGTTTGAATAGTTGAAAACACCGTTTTTCTATGTTTTTGCAAGTTTAAAACAGCAATTTTATCGCGATTTCACAAAAATCCACCGTTTCGAACCTAAGAAACTTGAATTTATCAGTTTGAATAGTTGAAAACAGCGTTTTTCTATGTTTTTGCAAGTTTAAAACAGCAATTTTATCGTGATTTCACAAAAATCCACCGTTTCGAACGTAAGAAACATGAATTTATCAGTTTGAATAGTTAAAAACAGCGTTTTTCTATGTTTTTGCAAGTTTAAAACAGCAATTTTATCGTCATTTCTCATAAATCGCCGTTTCGAACGAAAGAAACATGAATTTGTCAGTTTGAATAGTTCAAAACAGCGTTTTTCTATGTTTTTGCAAGTTTAAAACAGCAATTTTATCGTCATTTCTCATAAATCGCCGTTTCACACGAAAGAAACATGAATTTGTCAGTTTGAGTAGTTCAAAACAGCGTTTTTCTATGTTTTTGCAATTTAAAACAGCAATTTTATCGTCATTTCTCATAAATCGCCGTTTCGCACGAAAGAAACATGAATTTGTCAGTTTGAATAGTTCAAAACAGCGTTTTTATATGTTTTTGCAAGTTTAAAACAGCAATTTTATCGTCATTTCTTATAAATCGCCGTTTCGCACGAAAGAAACATGAATTTGTCAGTTTGAATAGTTCAAAACAGCGTTTTTCTATGTTTTTGCAAGTTTAAAACAGCAATTTTATCGTCATTTCTCATAAATCGCCGTTTCGCACAAAAGAAACATGAATTTGTCAGTTTGAATAGTTCAAAACAGCGTTTTTCTATGTTTTTGCAAGTTTAAACAGCAATTTTATCGTAATTTCTCATAAATCGCCGTTTCGCACGGAAGAAACATGAATTTGTCAGTTTGAATAGTTGAAAACATCGTTTTTCAATGTTTTTGCTAGTTTAAAAAAGCAATTTTATCATGATTTCACAAAAATCCACCGTTTCCAACGTAACAAACATGAATTTATCAGTTTGAATAGTTGAAAACACCGTTTTTCTATGTTTTTGCAAGTTTAAAACAGCAATTTTATCGTGATTTCACAAAAATCCACCGTTTCGAACCTAAGAAACTTGAATTTATCAGTTTAAATAGTTGAAAACAGCTTTTTTCTATGTTTTTGCAAGTTTAAAACAGCAATTTTATCGTGATTTCACAAAAATCCACCGTTTCCAACGTAAGAAACATGAATATATCAGTTTGAGTAGTTGAAAACACCGTTTTTCTATGTTTTTGCAAGTTTAACACAGCAATTTTATCGTGATTTCACAAAAATCCACCGTTTCGAACGTAAGAAACATGAATTTATCAGTTTGAATAGTTGAAAACAGCTTTTTTCTATGTTTTTGCAAATTTAAAACAGCAATTTTATCGTCATTTCTCATAAATCGCCGTTTCGCACGAAAGAAACATGAATTTGTCAGTTTGAATAGTTCAAAACAGCGTTTTTCTATGTTTTTGCAAGTTTAAAACAGCAATTGTATCGTCATTTCTCATAAATCGCCGTTTCGCACGAAAGAAACATGAATTTGTCAGTTTGAATAGTTCAAAACAGCGTTTTTCTATGTTTTTGCAAGTATAAAACAGCAATTTTATCGTCATTTTTCATAAATCGCCGTTTCACACGAAAGAAACATGAATTTGTCAGTTTAAATAGTTCAAAACACCGTTTTTCTATGTTTTTGCAAGTTTAAAATAGCAATTTTAGCGTGATTTCACAAAAATCCACCGTTTCGAACGTAAGAAACATGAATTTATCAGTTTAAATAGTTAAAAACAGCGTTTTTCTATGTTTTTGCAAGTTTAAAACAGCAATTTTATCGTCATTTCTCATAAATCGCCGTTTCACACGAAAGAAACATGAATTTGTCAGTTTGAATAGTTCAAAACAGCGTTTTTCTATGTTTTTGCAATTTAAAACAGCAATTTTATCGTCATTTCTCATAAATCGCCGTTTCGCACGAAAGAAACATGAATTTGTCAAATTGAATAGTTCAAAACAGCGTTTTTCTATGTTTTTGCAAGTTTAAAACAGCAATTTTATAGTAATTTCTCATAAATCGCCGTTTCGCACGGAAGAAACATGAATTTGTAAGTTTGAATAGTTGAAAACATCGTTTTTCAATGTTTTTGCAAGTTTAAAAAAACAATTTTATCGTGATTTCACAAAAATCCACCGTTTCCAACGTAAGAAACATGAATTTATCAGTTTGAATAGTTGAAAACAGCTTTTTTCTATGTTTTTGCAAGTTTAAAACAGCAATTTTATCGTCATTTCTCATAAATCGCCGTTTCGCACGAAAGAAACATGAATTTGTCATTTTAAATAGTTCAAAACAGCGTTTTTCTATGTTTTTGCAAGTTTAAAACAGCAATTTTATCGTCATTTCTCATAAATTGCCGTTTCGCACGAAAGAAACATGAATTTGTCAGTTTAAATAGTTCAAAACAGCGTTTTTCTATGTTTTTGCAAGTTTAAAACAGCAATTTTATCGTCATTTCTTATAAATCGCCGTTTCGCACGAAAGAAACATGAATTTGTCAGTTTGAATAGTTCAAAACAGCGTTTTTCTATGTTTTTGCAAGTTTAAAACAGCAATTTTATCGTCATTTCTCATAAATCGCCGTTTCGCACGAAAGAAACATGAATTTGTCAGTTTGAATAGTGTAAAACAGCGTTTTTCTATGTTTTTGCAAGTTTAAAACAGCAATTTTATCGTCATTTCTCATAAATCGCCGTTTCACACGGAAGAAACATGAATTTGTCAGTTTGAATAGTTAAAAACATCGTTTTTCAATGTTTTTGCAAGTTTAAAACAGCAATTTTATCGTGATTTCACAAAAATCCACCGCTGCCAACGTAAGAAACATGAAGTTATCAGTTTGAGTAGTTGAAAACACCGTTTTTCTATGTTTTTGCAAGTTTAAAACAGCAATTTTATCGTGATTTCACAAAAATCCACCGTTTCGAACGTAAGAAACATGAATTTATCAGTTTGAATAGTTGAAAACAGCTTTTTTCTATGTTTTTGCAAGTTTAAAACAGCAATTTAATCGTCATTTCTCATAAATCGCCGTTTCGCACGAAAGAAACATGAATTTGTCAGTTTGAATAGTTCAAAACAGCGTTTTTCTATGTTTTTGCAAGTTTAAAACAGCAATTTAAGCGTGATTTCACAAAAATCCACCGTTTTGAACGTAAGAAACATGAATTTATCAGTTTGAATTGTTCAAAACAGCGTTTTTCTATGTTTTTGCAAGTTTAAAACAGCAATTTTATCGTAATTTCTCATAAATCGCCGTTTCGCACGGAAGAAACATGAATTTGTAAGTTTGAATAGTTGAAAACATCGTTTTTCAATGTTTTTGCAAGTTTAAAAAAGCAATTTTATCGTGATTTCACAAAAATCCACCGTTTCCAACGTAAGAAACATGAATTTATCAGTTTGAATAGTTGAAAACACCGTTTTTCTATGTTTTTGCAAGTTTTAAACAGCAATTTTATCGTGATTTCACAAAAATCCACCGTTTCGAACGTAAGAAACATGAATTTATCAGTTTGAATAGTTGAAAACAGCTTTTTTCTATGTTTTTGCAAGTTTAAAACAGCAATTTTATCGTCATTTCTCATAAATCGCCGTTTCGCACGAAAGAAACATGAATTTGTCAGTTTGAATAGTTCAAAACAGCGTTTTTCTATGTTTTTGCAAGTTTAAAACAGCAATTGTATCGTCATTTCTCATAAATCGCCGTTTCGCACGAAAGAAACTTGAATTTGTCAGTTTGAATAGCTCAAAACAGCGTTTTTCTATGTTTTTGCAAGTATAAAACAGCAATTTTATCGTCATTTCACAAAAATCCACCGTTTCGAACGTAAGAAACATGAATTTATCAGTTTAAATAGTTAAAAACAGCGTTTTTCTATGTTTTTGCAAGTTTAAAACAGCAATTTTATCGTCATTTCTCATAAATCGCCGTTTCACACGAAAGAAACATGAATTTGTCAGTTTGAATAGTTCAAAACAGTTTTTTCTATGTTTTTGCAATTTAAAACAGCAATTTTATCGTCATTTCTCATAAATCGCCGTTTCGCACGAAAGAAACATGAATTTGTCAGTTTGAATAGTTCAAAACAGCGTTTTTCTATGTTTTTGCAAGTTTAAAACAGCAATTTTATCGTCATTTCTTATAAATCGCCGTTTCGCACGAAAGAAACATGAATTTGTCAGTTTGAATAGTTCAAAACAGCGTTTTTCTATGTTTTTGCAAGTTTAAAACAGCAATTTTATCGTCATTTCTCATAAATCGCCGTTTCACACGAAAGAAACATGAATTTGTCAGTTTGAATTGTTCAAAACAGCGTTTTTCTATGTTTTTGCAAGTTTAAAACAGCAATTTTATCGTAATTTCTCATAAATCGCCGTTTCGCACGGAAGAAACATGAATTTGTAAGTTTGAATAGTTGAAAACATCGTTTTTCAATGTTTTTGCAAGTTTAAAAAAGCAATTTTATCGTGATTTCACAAAAATCCACCGTTTCCAACGTAAGAAACATGAATTTATCAGTTTGAATAGTTGAAAACACCGTTTTTCTATGTTTTTGCAAGTTTAAAACAGCAATTTTATCGTGATTTCACAAAAATCCACCGTTTCGAACGTAAGAAACATGAATTTATCAGTTTGAGTAGTTGAAAACACCGTTTTTCTATGTTTTTGCAAGTTTAAAACAGCAATTTTATCGTGATTTCACAAAAATCCACCGTTTCGAACGTAGGAAACATGAATTTATCAGTTTAAATAGTTGAAAACAGCTTTTTTCTATGTTTTTGCAAGTTTAAAACAGCAATTTTATCGTCATTTCTCATAAATCGCCGTTTCACACGGAAGAAACATGAATTTGTCAGTTTGAATAGTTAAAAACATCGTTTTTCAATGTTTTTGCAAGTTTAAAACAGCAATTTTATCGTGATTTCACAAAAATCCACCGCTGCCAACGTAAGAAACATGAAGTTATCAGTTTGAGTAGTTGAAAACACCGTTTTTCTATGTTTTTGCAAGTTTAAAACAGCAATTTTATCGTGATTTCACAAAAATCCACCGTTTCGAACGTAAGAAACATGAATTTATCAGTTTGAATAGTTGAAAACAGCTTTTTTCTATGTTTTTGCAAGTTTAAAACAGCAATTTAATCGTCATTGCTCATAAATCGCCGTTTCGCACGAAAGAAACATGAATTTGTCAGTTTGAATAGTTCAAAACAGCGTTTTTCTATGTTTTTGCAAGTTTAAAACAGCAATTGTATCGTCATTTCTCATAAATCGCCGTTTCGCACGAAAGAAACATGAATTTGTCAGTTTGAATAGTTCAAAACAGCGTTTTTCTATGTTTTTGCAAGTATAAAACAGCAATTTTATCGTCATTTCTCATAAATCGCCGTTTCACACGAAAGAAACATGAATTTGTCAGTTTGAATAGTTCAAAACAGCGTTTTTCTATGTTTTTGCAAGTTTAAAACAGCAATTTTATAGTGATTTCACAAAAATCCACCGTTTCGAACGTAAGAAACATGAATTTATCAGTTTGAATAGTTAAAAACAGCGTTTTTCTATGTTTTTGCAAGTTTAAAACAGCAACTTTATCGTCATTTCTCATAAATCGCCGTCTCGAACGAAAGAAACATGAATTTGTCAGTTTGAATAGTTCAAAACAGCGTTTTTCTATGTTTTTGCAAGTTTAAAACAGCTATTTTATCGTCATTTCTCATAAATCGCCGTTTCACACGAAAGAAACATGAATTTATCAGTTTGAATAGTTCAAAACAGCGTTTTTCTATGTTTTTGCAAGTTTAAAACAGCAATTTAAGCGTGATTTCACAAAAATCCACCGTTTTGAACGTAAGAAACATGAATTTATCAGTTTGAATAGTTAAAAACAGCGTTTTTCTATGTTTTTGCAAGTTTAAAACAGCAATTTTATCGTCATTTCTCATAAATCGCCGTTTCACACGAAAGAAACATGAATTTGTCAGTTTGAATAGTTCAAAACAGCGTTTTTCTATGTTTTTGCAATTTAAAACAGCAATTTTATCGTCATTTCTCATAAATCGCCGTTTCGCACGAAAGAAACATGAATTTGTCAGTTTGAATAGTTCAAAACAGCGTTTTTCTATGTTTTTGCAAGTTTAAAACAGCAATTTTATCATAATTTCTCATAAATCGCCGTTTCGCACGGAAGAAAAATTAATTTGTCAGTTTGAATAGTTAAAAACATCGTTTTTCAATGTTTTTGCAATTTAAAACAGCAATTTTATCGTCATTTCTCATAAATCGCCGTTTCGCACGAAAGAAACATGAATTTGTCAGTTTGAATAGTTCAAAACAGCGTTTTTCTATGTTTTTGCAAGTTTAAAACAGCAATTTTATCGTCATTTCTTATAAATCGCCGTTTCGCACGAAAGAAACATGAATTTGTCAGTTTGAATAGTTCAAAACAGCGTTTTTCTATGTTTTTGCAAGTTTAAAACAGCAATTTTATCGTCATTTCTCATAAATCGCCGTTTCGCACGAAAGAAACATGAATTTGTCAGTTTGAATAGTTCAAAACAGCGTTTTTCTATGTTTTTGCAAGTTTAAAACAGCAATTTTATCGTGATTTCACAAAAATCCACCGTTTCGAACGTAAGAAACATGAATTTATCAGTTTGAATAGTTGAAAACAGCTTTTTTCTATGTTTTTGCAAGTTTAAAACAGCAATTTAATCGTCATTGCTCATAAATCGCCGTTTCGCACGAAAGAAACATGAATTTGTCAGTTTGAATAGTTCAAAACAGCGTTTTTCTATGTTTTTGCAAGTTTAAAACAGCAATTGTATCGTCATTTCTCATAAATCGCCGTTTCGCACGAAAGAAACATGAATTTGTCAGTTTGAATAGTTCAAAACAGCGTTTTTCTATGTTTTTGCAAGTATAAAACAGCAATTTTATCGTCATTTCTCATAAATCGCCGTTTCACACGAAAGAAACATGAATTTGTCAGTTTGAATAGTTCAAAACAGCGTTTTTCTATGTTTTTGCAAGTTTAAAACAGCAATTTTATAGTGATTTCACAAAAATCCACCGTTTCGAACGTAAGAAACATGAATTTATCAGTTTGAATAGTTAAAAACAGCGTTTTTCTATGTTTTTGCAAGTTTAAAACAGCAACTTTATCGTCATTTCTCATAAATCGCCGTCTCGAACGAAAGAAACATGAATTTGTCAGTTTGAATAGTTCAAAACAGCGTTTTTCTATGTTTTTGCAAGTTTAAAACAGCTATTTTATCGTCATTTCTCATAAATCGCCGTTTCACACGAAAGAAACATGAATTTATCAGTTTGAATAGTTCAAAACAGCGTTTTTCTATGTTTTTGCAAGTTTAAAACAGCAATTTAAGCGTGATTTCACAAAAATCCACCGTTTTGAACGTAAGAAACATGAATTTATCAGTTTGAATAGTTAAAAACAGCGTTTTTCTATGTTTTTGCAAGTTTAAAACAGCAATTTTATCGTCATTTCTCATAAATCGCCGTTTCACACGAAAGAAACATGAATTTGTCAGTTTGAATAGTTCAAAACAGCGTTTTTCTATGTTTTTGCAATTTAAAACAGCAATTTTATCGTCATTTCTCATAAATCGCCGTTTCGCACGAAAGAAACATGAATTTGTCAGTTTGAATAGTTCAAAACAGCGTTTTTCTATGTTTTTGCAAGTTTAAAACAGCAATTTTATCATAATTTCTCATAAATCGCCGTTTCGCACGGAAGAAAAATTAATTTGTCAGTTTGAATAGTTAAAAACATCGTTTTTCAATGTTTTTGCAATTTAAAACAGCAATTTTATCGTCATTTCTCATAAATCGCCGTTTCGCACGAAAGAAACATGAATTTGTCAGTTTGAATAGTTCAAAACAGCGTTTTTCTATGTTTTTGCAAGTTTAAAACAGCAATTTTATCGTCATTTCTTATAAATCGCCGTTTCGCACGAAAGAAACATGAATTTGTCAGTTTGAATAGTTCAAAACAGCGTTTTTCTATGTTTTTGCAAGTTTAAAACAGCAATTTTATCGTCATTTCTCATAAATCGCCGTTTCGCACGAAAGAAACATGAATTTGTCAGTTTGAATAGTTCAAAACAGCGTTTTTCTATGTTTTTGCAATTTAAAACAGCAATTTTATCGTTATTTCTCATAAATCGCCGTTTCGCACGAAAGAAACATGAATTTGTCAGTTTGAATAGTTCAAAACAGCGTTTTTCTATGTTTTTGCAAGTTTAAAACAGCAATTTTATCATAATTTCTCATAAATCGCCGTTTCGCACGGAAGAAAAATTAATTTGTCAGTTTGAATAGTTAAAAACATCGTTTTTCAATGTTTTTGCAAGTTTAAAACAGCAATTTTATCGTCATTTCTCATAAATCGCCGTTTCACACGAAAGAAACATGAATTTGTCAGTTTGAATTGTTCAAAACAGCGTTTTTCTATGTTTTTGCAAGTTTAAAACAGCAATTTTATCGTAATTTCTCATAAATCGCCGTTTCGCACGGAAGAAACATGAATTTGTAAGTTTGAATAGTTGAAAACATCGTTTTTCAATGTTTTTGCAAGTTTAAAAAAGCAATTTTATCGTGATTTCACAAAAATCCACCGTTTCCAACGTAAGAAACATGAATTTATCAGTTTGAATAGTTGAAAACACCGTTTTTCTATGTTTTTGCAAGTTTTAAACAGCAATTTTATCGTGATTTCACAAAAATCCACCGTTTCGAACGTAAGAAACATGAATTTATCAGTTTGAATAGTTGAAAACAGCTTTTTTCTATGTTTTTGCAAGTTTAAAACAGCAATTTTATCGTCATTTCTCATAAATCGCCGTTTCGCACGAAAGAAACATGAATTTGTCAGTTTGAATAGTTCAAAACAGCGTTTTTCTATGTTTTTGCAAGTTTAAAACAGCAATTGTATCGTCATTTCTCATAAATCGCCGTTTCGCACGAAAGAAACTTGAATTTGTCAGTTTGAATAGCTCAAAACAGCGTTTTTCTATGTTTTTGCAAGTATAAAACAGCAATTTTATCGTCATTTCTCATAAATCGCCGTTTCACACGAAAGAAACATGAATTTGTCAGTTTAAATAGTTCAAAACACCGTTTTTCTATGTTTTTGCAAGTTTAAAACAGCAATTTTAGCGTGATTTCACAAAAATCCACCGTTTCGAACGTAAGAAACATGAATTTATCAGTTTAAATAGTTAAAAACAGCGTTTTTCTATGTTTTTGCAAGTTTAAAACAGCAATTTTATCGTCATTTCTCATAAATCGCCGTTTCACACGAAAGAAACATGAATTTGTCAGTTTGAATAGTTCAAAACAGTTTTTTCTATGTTTTTGCAATTTAAAACAGCAATTTTATCGTCATTTCTCATAAATCGCCGTTTCGCACGAAAGAAACATGAATTTGTCAGTTTGAATAGTTCAAAACAGCGTTTTTCTATGTTTTTGCAAGTTTAAAACAGCAATTTTATCGTCATTTCTTATAAATCGCCGTTTCGCACGAAAGAAACATGAATTTGTCAGTTTGAATAGTTCAAAACAGCGTTTTTCTATGTTTTTGCAAGTTTAAAACAGCAATTTTATCGTCATTTCTCATAAATCGCCGTTTCACACGAAAGAAACATGAATTTGTCAGTTTGAATTGTTCAAAACAGCGTTTTTCTATGTTTTTGCAAGTTTAAAACAGCAATTTTATCGTAATTTCTCATAAATCGCCGTTTCGCACGGAAGAAACATGAATTTGTAAGTTTGAATAGTTGAAAACATCGTTTTTCAATGTTTTTGCAAGTTTAAAAAAGCAATTTTATCGTGATTTCACAAAAATCCACCGTTTCCAACGTAAGAAACATGAATTTATCAGTTTGAATAGTTGAAAACACCGTTTTTCTATGTTTTTGCAAGTTTAAAACAGCAATTTTATCGTAATTTCACAAAAATCCACCGTTTCGAACGTAAGAAACATGAATTTATCAGTTTGAGTAGTTGAAAACACCGTTTTTCTATGTTTTTGCAAGTTTAAAACAGCAATTTTATCGTGATTTCACAAAAATCCACCGTTTCGAACGTAGGAAACATGAATTTATCAGTTTAAATAGTTGAAAACAGCTTTTTTCTATGTTTTTGCAAGTTTAAAACAGCAATTTTATCGTCATTTCTCATAAATCGCCGTTTCGCACGAAAGAAACATGAATTTGTCAGTTTGAATAGTTCAAAACAGCGTTTTTCTATGTTTTTGCAAGTTTAAAACAGCAATTGTATCGTCATTTCTCATAAATCGCCGTTTCGCACGAAAGAAACATGAATTTGTCAGTTTGAATAGTTCAAAACTGCGTTTTTCTATGTTTTTGCAAGTATAAAACAGCAATTTTATCGTCATTTCTCATAAATCGCCGTTTCACACGAAAGAAACATGAATTTGTCAGTTTGAATAGTTCAAAACAGCGTTTTTCTATGTTTTTGCAAGTTTAAAACAGCAATTTTATCGTCATTTCTCATAAATCGCCGTTTCGCACGAAACAAACCTGATTTTATCAGTTTAAATAGTTAAAAACAGCGTTTTTCTATGTTTTTGCAAGTTTAAAACAGCAATTTTATCGTCATTTCTCATAAATCGCCGTTTCGCACGAAAGAAACATAAATTTGTCAGTTTGAATAGTTCAAAACAGCGTTTTTCTATGTTTTTGCAAGTTTAAAACAGCAATTTTATCGTCATTTCACAAAAATCCACCGTTTCGAACGTAAGAAACATGAATTTATCAGTTTGAATAGTTGAAAACAGCTTTTTTCTATGTTTTTGCAAGTTTAAAACAGCAATTTTATCGTGATTTCACAAAAATCCACCGTTTCGAACGTAAGAAACATGAATTTATCAGTTTGAATAGTTGAAAACAGCTTTTTTCTATGTTTTTGCAAGTTTAAAACAGCAATTTTATCGTCATTTCTCATAAATCGCCGTTTCGCACGAAAGAAACATGAATTTGTTAGTTTGAATAGTTCAAAACAGCGTTTTTCTATGTTTTTGCAAGTTTAAAACAGCAATTGTATCGTCATTTCTCACAAATCGCCGTTTCGCACGAAAGAAACATGAATTTTTCAGTTTGAATAGTTCAAAACAGCGTTTTTCTATGTTTTTGCAAGTATAAAACAGCAATTTTATCGTCATTTCTCATAAATCGCCGTTTCACACGAAAGAAACATGAATTTGTCAGTTTAAATAGTTCAAAACACCGTTTTTCTATGTTTTTGCAAGTTTAAAACAGCAATTTTAGCGTGATTTCACAAAAATCCACCGTTTCGAACGTAAGAAACATGAATTTATCAGTTTAAATAGTTAAAAACAGCGTTTTTCTATGTTTTTGCAAGTTTAAAACAGCAATTTTATCGTCATTTCTCATAAATCGCCGTTTCACACGAAAGAAACATGAATTTGTCAGTTTGAATAGTTCAAAACAGCGTTTTTCTATGTTTTTGCAATTTAAAACAGCAATTTTATCGTCATTTCTCATAAATCGCCGTTTCGCACGAAAGAAACATGAATTTGTCAGTTTGAATAGTTCAAAACAGCGTTTTTCTATGTTTTTGCAAGTTTAAAACAGCAATTTTATCGTCATTTCTTATAAATCGCCGTTTCGCACGAAAGAAACATGAATTTGTCAGTTTGAATAGTTCAAAACAGCGTTTTTCTATGTTTTTGCAAGTTTAAAACAGCAATTTTATCGTCATTTCTCATAAATCGCCGTTTCGCATGAAAGAAACATGAATTTGTCAGTTTAAATAGTTCAAAACAGCGTTTTTCTATGTTTTTACAAGTTTAAAACAGCAATTTTATCGTCATTTCTCATAAATCGCCGTTTCACACGAAAGAAACATGAATTTGTCAGTTTGAATAGTTCAAAACAGCGTTTTTCTATGTTTTTGCAATTTAAAACAGCAATTTTATCGTCATTTCTCATAAATCGCCGTTTCGCACGAAAGAAACATGAATTTGTCAGTTTGAATAGTTCAAAACAGCGTTTTTCTATGTTTTTGCAAGTTTAAAACAGCAATTTTATCGTCATTTCTTATAAATCGCCGTTTCGCACGAAAGAAACATGAATTTGTCAGTTTGAATAGTTCAAAACAGCGTTTTTCTATGTTTTTGCAAGTTTAAAACAGCAATTTTATCGTCATTTCTCATAAATCGCCGTTTCGCATGAAAGAAACATGAATTTGTCAGTTTAAATAGTTCAAAACAGCGTTTTTCTATGTTTTTACAAGTTTAAAACAGCAATTTTATCGTCATTTCTCATAAATCGCCGTTTCACACGAAAGAAACATGAATTTGTCAGTTTGAATTGTTCAAAACAGCGTTTTTCTATGTTTTTGCAAGTTTAAAACAGCAATTTTATCGTAATTTCTCATAAATCGCCGTTTCGCACGGAAGAAACATGAATTTGTAAGTTTGAATAGTTGAAAACATCGTTTTTCAATGTTTTTGCAAGTTTAAAAAAGCAATTTTATCGTGATTTCACAAAAATCCACCGTTTCCAACGTAAGAAACATGAATTTATCAGTTTGAATAGTTGAAAACACCGTTTTTCTATGTTTTTGCAAGTTTAAAACAGCAATTTTATCGTGATTTCACAAAAATCCACCGTTTCGAACGTAAGAAACATGAATTTATCAGTTTGAGTAGTTGAAAACACCGTTTTTCTATGTTTTTGCAAGTTTAAAACAGCAATTTTATCGTGATTTCACAAAAATCCACAGTTTCGAACGTAAGAAACATGAATTTATCAGTTTAAATAGTTGAAAACAGCTTTTTTCTATGTTTTTGCAAGTTTAAAACAGCAATTTTATCGTCATTTCTCATAAATCGCCGTTTCGCACGAAAGAAACATGAATTTGTCAGTTTGAATAGTTCAAAACAGCGTTTTTCTATGTTTTTGCAAGTTTAAAACAGCAATTGTATCGTCATTTCTCATAAATCGCCGTTTCGCACGAAAGAAACATGAATTTGTCAGTTTGAATAGTTCAAAACAGCGTTTTTCTATGTTTTTGCAAGTATAAAACAGCAATTTTATCGTCATTTCTCATAAATCGCCGTTTCACACGAAAGAAACATGAATTTGTCAGTTTGAATAGTTCAAAACAGCGTTTTTCTATGTTTTTGCAATTTAAAACAGCAATTTTATCGTCATTTCTCATAAATCGCCGTTTCGCACGAAAGAAACATGAATTTGTCAGTTTGAATAGTTCAAAACAGCGTTTTTCTATGTTTTTGCAAGTTTAAAACAGCAATTTTATCGTCATTTCTTATAAATCGCCGTTTCGCACGAAAGAAACATGAATTTGTCAGTTTGAATAGTTCAAAACAGCGTTTTTCTATGTTTTTGCAAGTTTAAAACAGCAATTTT
The DNA here is from genome assembly GCA_963942605.1 of Poecilus cupreus. NCBI lineage: Eukaryota > Metazoa > Arthropoda > Insecta > Coleoptera > Carabidae > Poecilus > Poecilus cupreus. The sequence goes on from CAWWDY010001081.1 coordinate 84,331, forward strand.
ATCGTCATTTCTCGTAAATCGCCGTTTTGCACGGAAGAAACATGAATTTGTAAGTTTGAATAGTTGAAAACATCGTTTTTCAATGTTTTTGCAAGTTTGAAAAAGCAATTTTATCGTGATTTCACAAAAATCCACCGTTTCCAAAGTAAGAAACATGAATTTATCAGTTTGAATAGTTGAAAACACCGTTTTTCTATGTTTTTGCAAGTTTAAAACAGCAATTTTATCGTGATTTCACAAAAATCCACCGTTTCGAACGTAAGAAACATGAATTTATCAGTTTGAATAGTTGAAAACAGCTTTTTTCTATGTTTTTGCAAGTTTAAAACAGCAATTTTATCGTCATTTCTCATAAATCGCCGTTTCGCACGAAAGAAACATGAATTTGTCAGTTTGAATAGTTCAAAACAGCGTTTTCTATGTTTTTGCAAGTTTAAAACAGCAATTTTATCGTCATTTCTCATAAATCGCCGTTTCGCACGAAAGAAACATGAATTTGTCAGTTTAAATAGTTCAAAACTGCGTTTTTCTATGTTTTTGCAAGTTTAAAACAGCAATTTTATCGTCATTTCCTATAAATCGCCGTTTCGCACGAAAGAAACATGAATTTGTCAGTTTGAATAGTTCAAAACAGCGTTTTTCTATGTTTTTACAAGTTTAAAACAGCAATTTTATCGTCATTTCTCATAAATCGCCGTTTCGCACGAAAGAAACATGAATTTGTCAGTTTGAATAGTTCAAAACAGCGTTTTTCTTTGTTTTTGCAAGTTTAAAACAGCAATTTTGTCGTCATTTCTCATAAATCACGGTTCACACGAAAGAAACATGAATTTGTCAGTTTGAATTGTTCAAAACTGCGTTTTTCTATGTTTTTGCAAGTTTAAAACAGCAATTTTATCATAATTTCTCATAAATCGCCGTTTCGCACGGAAGAAAAATGAATTTGTCAGTTTGAATAGTTAAAAACATCGTTTTTCAATGTTTTTGCAAGTTTAAAACAGCAATTTTATCGTGATTTCACAAAAATCCACCGTTTCCAACGTAAGAAACATGAATTTATCAGTTTGAGTAGTTGAAAACACCGTTTATCTATGTTTTTGCAAGTTTAAAACAGCAATTTTAGCGTGATTTCACAAAAATCCACCGTTTCGAACGTAAGAAACATGAATTTATCAGTTTGAATAGTTGAAAACAGCTTTTTTCTATGTTTTGCAAGTTTAAAACAGCAATTTTATCGTCATTTCTCATAAATCGCAGTACCGCACGAAAGAAACATGAATTTGTCAGTTTGAATAGTTCAAAACAGCGTTTTTCTATGTTTTTGCAAGTTTAAAACAGCAATTGTATCATCATTTCTCATAAATCGCCGTTTCGCACGAAAGAAACATGAATTTGTCAGTTTGAATAGTTCAAAACAGCGTTTTTCTATGTTTTTGCAAGTATAAAACAGCAATTTTATCGTCATTTCTTATAAATCGCCGTTTCACACGAAAGAAACATGAATTTGTCAGTTTAAATAGTTCAAAACAGCGTTTTTCTATGTTTTTGCAAATTTAAAACAGCAATTTTAGCGTGATTTCACAAAAATCCACCGTTTTGAACGTAAGAAACATGAATTTATCAGTTTGAATAGTTAAAAACAGCGTTTTTCTATGTTTTTGCAAGTTTAAAACAGCAATTTTATCGTCATTTCTCATAAATCGCCGTTTCACACGAAAGAAACATGAATTTGTCAGTTTGAATAGTTCAAAACAGCGTTTTTCTATGTTTTTGCAAGTTTAAAACAGCAATTTTATCGTCATTTCTCATAAATCGCCGTTTCGCACGAAACAAACCTGATTTTATCAGTTTAAATAGTTAAAAACAGCGTTTTTCTATGTTTTTGCAAGTTTAAAACAGCAATTTTATCGTCATTTCTCATAAATCGCCGTTTCGCACGAAAGAAACATAAATTTGTCAGTTTGAATAGTTCAAAACAGCGTTTTTCTATGTTTTTGCAAGTTGAAAACAGCAATTTTATCGTCATTTCTTATAAATCGCCGTTTCGCACGAAAGAAACATGAATTTGTCAGTTTGAATAGTTCAAAACAGCGTTTTTCTATGTTTTTGCAAGTTTAAAACAGCAATTTTATCGTCATTTCTCATAAATCGCCGTTTCGCACGAAAGAAACATGAATTTGTCAGTTTGAATAGTTCAAAACAGCGTTTTTCTATGTTTTTGCAAGTTTAAAACAGCAATTTTATCGTCATTTCTCATAAATCGCCGTTTCACACGAAAGAAACATGAATTTGTCAGTTTGAATTGTTCAAAACAGCGTTTTTCTATGTTTTTGCAAGTTTAAAACAGAAATTTTATCATAATTTCTCATAAATCGCCGTTTCGCTCGGAAGAAACATGAATTTGTCAGTTTGAATAGTTAAAAACATCGTTTTTCAATGTTTTTGCAAGTTTAAAACAGCAATTGTATCGTGATTTCACAAAAATCTACCGTTTCCAACGTAAGAAACATGAATTTATCAGTTTGAGTAGTTGAAAACACCGTTTTTCTATGTTTTTGCAAGTTTAAAACAGCAATTTTAGCGTGATTTCACAAAAATCCACCGTTTCGAACGTAAGAAACATAAATTTATCAGTTTGAATAGTTGAAAACAGCTTTTTTCTATGTTTTTGCAAGTTTAAAACAGCAATTTTATCGTCATTTCTCATAAATCGCCGTTTCGCACGAAAGAAACATGAATTTGTCAGTTTGAATAGTTCAAAACAGCGTTTTTCTATGTTTTTGCAAGTTTAAAACAGCAATTGTATCGTCATTTTTCATAAATCGCCGTTTCGCACGAAAGAAACATGAATTTGTCAGTTTGAATAGTTCAAAACAGCGTTTTTCTATGTTTTTGCAAGTATAAAACAGCAATTTTATCGTCATTTCTCATAAATCGCCGTTTCACACAAAAGAAACATGAATTTGTCAGTTTAAATAGTTCAAAACACCGTTTTTCTATGTTTTTGCAAGTTTAAAACAGCAATTTTAGCGTGATTTCACAAAAATCCACCGTTTCGAACGTAAGAAACATGAATTTATCAGTTTAAATAGTTAAAAACAGCGTTTTTCTATGTTTTTGCAAGTTTAAAACAGCAATTTTATCGTCATTTCTCATAAATCGCCGTTTCACACGAAAGAAACATGAATTTGTCAGTTTGAATAGTTCAAATAGCGTTTTTCTATGTTTTTGCAATTTAAAACAGCAATTTTATCGTCATTTCTCATAAATCGCCGTTTCGCACGAAAGAAACATGAATTTGTCAGTTTGAATAGTTCAAAACAGCGTTTTTCTATGTTTTTGCAAGTTTAAAACAGCAATTTTATCGTCATTTCTTATAAATCGCCGTTTCGCACGAAAGAAATATGAATTTGTCAGTTTGAATAGTTCAAAACAGCGTTTTTCTATGTTTTTGCAAGTTTAAAACAGCAATTTTATCGTCATTTCTCATAAATCGCCGTTTCGCATGAAAGAAACATGAATTTGTCAGTTTGAATAGTTCAAAACAGCGTTTTTCTATGTTTTTACAAGTTTAAAACAGCAATTTTATCGTCATTTCTCATAAATCGCCGTTTCACACGAAAGAAACATGAATTTGTCAGTTTGAATTGTTCAAAACAGCGTTTTTCTATGTTTTTGCAAGTTTAAAACAGCAATTTTATCGTAATTTCTCATAAATCGCCGTTTCGCACGGAAGAAACATGAATTTGTAAGTTTGAATAGTTGAAAACATCGTTTTTCAATGTTTTTGCAAGTTTAAAAAAGCAATTTTATCGTGATTTCACAAAAATCCACCGTTTCCAACGTAAGAAACATGAATTTATCAGTTTGAATAGTTGAAAACACCGTTTTTCTATGTTTTTGCAAGTTTAAAACAGCAATTTTATCGTGATTTCACAAAAATCCACCGTTTCGAACGTAAGAAACATGAATTTATCAGTTTGAGTAGTTGAAAACACCGTTTTTCTATGTTTTTGCAAGTTTAAAACAGCAATTTTATCGTGATTTCACAAAAATCCACCGTTTCGAACGTAAGAAACATGAATTTATCAGTTTGAATAGTTGAAAACAGCTTTTTTCTATGTTTTTGCAAGTTTAAAACAGCAATTTTATCGTCATTTCTCATAAATCGCCGTTTCGCACGAAAGAAACATGAATTTGTCAGTTTGAATAGTTCAAAACAGCGTTTTTCTATGTTTTTGCAAGTTTAAAACAGCAATTGTATCGTCATTTCTCATAAATCGCCGTTTCGCACGAAAGAAACATGAATTTGTCAGTTTGAATAGTTCAAAACAGCGTTTTTCTATGTTTTTGCAAGTATAAAACAGCAATTTTATCGTCATTTCTCATAAATCGCCGTTTCACACGAAAGAAACATGAATTTGTCAGTTTGAATAGTTCAAAACAGCGTTTTTCTATGTTTTTGCAAGTTTAAAACAGCAATTTTATAGTGATTTCACAAAAATCCACCGTTTCGAACGTAAGAAACATGAATTTATCAGTTTAAATAGTTAAAAACAGCGTTTTTCTATGTTTTTGCAAGTTTAAAACAGCAACTTTATCGTCATTTCTCATAAATCGCCGTTTCGAACGAAAGAAACATGAATTTGTCAGTTTGAATAGTTCAAAACAGCGTTTTTCTATGTTTTTGCAAGTTTAAAACAGCTATTTTATCGTCATTTCTCATAAATCGCCGTTTCACACGAAAGAAACATGAATTTATCAGTTTGAATAGTTCAAAACAGCGTTTTTCTATGTTTTTGCAAGTTTAAAACAGCAATTTAAGCGTGATTTCACAAAAATCCACCGTTTTGAACGTAAGAAACATGAATTTATCAGTTTGAATAGTTAAAAACAGCGTTTTTCTATGTTTTTGCAAGTTTAAAACAGCAATTTTATCGTCATTTCTCATAAATCGCCGTTTCGCACGAAAGAAACATGAATTTGTCAGTTTGAATAGTTCAAAACAGCGTTTTTCTATGTTTTTGCAAGTTTAAAACAGCAATTTTATAGTGATTTCACAAAAATCCACCGTTTCGAACGTAAGAAACATGAATTTATCAGTTTGAATAGTTAAAAACAGCGTTTTTCTATGTTTTTGCAAGTTTAAAACAGCAACTTTATCGTCATTTCTCATAAATCGCCGTTTCGAACGAAAGAAACATGAATTTGTCAGTTTGAATAGTTCAAAACAGCGTTTTTCTATGTTTTTGCAAGTTTAAAACAGCTATTTTATCGTCATTTCTCATAAATCGCCGTTTCACACGAAAGAAACATGAATTTATCAGTTTGAATAGTTCAAAACAGCGTTTTTCTATGTTTTTGCAAGTTTAAAACAGCAATTTAAGCGTGATTTCACAAAAATCCACCGTTTTGAACGTAAGAAACAAGAATTTATCAGTTTGAATAGTTAAAAACAGCGTTTTTCTATGTTTTTGCAAGTTTAAAACAGCAATTTTATCGTCATTTCTCATAAATCGCCGTTTCGCACGAAAGAAACATGAATTTGTCAGTTTGAATAGTTCAAAACAGCGGTTTTCTATGTTTTTGCAAGTTTAAAACAGCAATTTTATCGTCATTTCTCATAAATCGCCGTTTCGCACGAAAGAAACATGAATTTGTCAGTTTGAATAGTTCAAAACAGCGTTTTTCTATGTTTTTGCAAGTTTAAAACAGCAATTTTATCGTCATTTCTCATAAATCGCCGTTTCACACGAAAGAAACATGAATTTGTCAGTTTGAATTGTTCAAAACAGCGTTTTTCTATGTTTTTGCAAGTTTAAAACAGCAATTTTATCGTAATTTCTCATAAATCGCCGTTTCGCACGGAAGAAACATGAATTTGTAAGTTTGAATAGTTGAAAACAGCGTTTTTCTATGTTTTTGCAAGTTTAAAACAGCTATTTTATCGTCATTTCTCATAAATCGCCGTTTCACACGAAAGAAACATGAATTTATCAGTTTGAATAGTTCAAAACAGCGTTTTTCTATGTTTTTGCAAGTTTAAAACAGCAATTTAAGCGTGATTTCACAAAAATCCACCGTTTTGAACGTAAGAAACATGAATTTATCAGTTTGAATAGTTAAAAACAGCGTTTTTCTATGTTTTTGCAAGTTTTAAACAGCAATTTTATCGTCATTTCTCATAAATCGCCGTTTCGCACGAAAGAAACATGAATTTGTCAGTTTGAATAGTTCAAAACAGCGTTTTTCTATGTTTTTGCAAGTTTAAAACAGCAATTTTATCGTCATTTCTCATAAATCGCCGTTTCGCACGAAAGAAACATGAATTTATCAGTTTGAGTAGTTGAAAACACCGTTTTTCTATGTTTTTGCAAGTTTAAAACAGCAATTTTATCGTGATTTCACAAAAATCCACCGTTTCGAACGTAAGAAACATGAATTTATCAGTTTGAATAGTTGAAAACAGCTTTTTTCTATGTTTTTGCAAGTTTAAAACAGCAATTTTATCGTCATTTCTCATAAATCGCCGTTTCGCACGAAAGAAACATGAATTTGTCAGTTTGAATAGTTCAAAACAGCGTTTTTCTATGTTTTTGCAAGTTTAAAACAGCAATTGTATCGTCATTTCTCATAAATCGCCGTTTCGCACGAAAGAAACATGAATTTGTCAGTTTGAATAGTTCAAAACAGCGTTTTTCTATGTTTTTGCAAGTATAAAACAGCAATTTTATCGTCATTTCTCATAAATCGCCGTTTCACACGAAAGAAACATGAATTTGTCAGTTTGAATAGTTCAAAACAGCGTTTTTCTATGTTTTTGCAAGTTTAAAACAGCAATTTTATAGTGATTTCACAAAAATCCACCGTTTCGAACGTAAGAAACATGAATTTATCAGTTTAAATAGTTAAAAACAGCGTTTTTCTATGTTTTTGCAAGTTTAAAACAGCAACTTTATCGTCATTTCTCATAAATCGCCGTTTCGAACGAAAGAAACATGAATTTGTCAGTTTGAATAGTTCAAAACAGCGTTTTTCTATGTTTTTGCAAGTTTAAAACAGCTATTTTATCGTCATTTCTCATAAATCGCCGTTTCACACGAAAGAAACATGAATTTATCAGTTTGAATAGTTCAAAACAGCGTTTTTCTATGTTTTTGCAAGTTTAAAACAGCAATTTAAGCGTGATTTCACAAAAATCCACCGTTTTGAACGTAAGAAACATGAATTTATCAGTTTGAATAGTTAAAAACAGCGTTTTTCTATGTTTTTGCAAGTTTAAAACAGCAATTTTATCGTCATTTCTCATAAATCGCCGTTTCGCACGAAAGAAACATGAATTTGTCAGTTTGAATAGTTCAAAACAGCGTTTTTCTATGTTTTTGCAAGTTTAAAACAGCAATTTTATAGTGATTTCACAAAAATCCACCGTTTCGAACGTAAGAAACATGAATTTATCAGTTTGAATAGTTAAAAACAGCGTTTTTCTATGTTTTTGCAAGTTTAAAACAGCAACTTTATCGTCATTTCTCATAAATCGCCGTTTCGAACGAAAGAAACATGAATTTGTCAGTTTGAATAGTTCAAAACAGCGTTTTTCTATGTTTTTGCAAGTTTAAAACAGCTATTTTATCGTCATTTCTCATAAATCGCCGTTTCACACGAAAGAAACATGAATTTATCAGTTTGAATAGTTCAAAACAGCGTTTTTCTATGTTTTTGCAAGTTTAAAACAGCAATTTAAGCGTGATTTCACAAAAATCCACCGTTTTGAACGTAAGAAACAAGAATTTATCAGTTTGAATAGTTAAAAACAGCGTTTTTCTATGTTTTTGCAAGTTTAAAACAGCAATTTTATCGTCATTTCTCATAAATCGCCGTTTCGCACGAAAGAAACATGAATTTGTCAGTTTGAATAGTTCAAAACAGCGGTTTTCTATGTTTTTGCAAGTTTAAAACAGCAATTTTATCGTCATTTCTCATAAATCGCCGTTTCGCACGAAAGAAACATGAATTTGTCAGTTTGAATAGTTCAAAACAGCGTTTTTCTATGTTTTTGCAAGTTTAAAACAGCAATTTTATCGTCATTTCTCATAAATCGCCGTTTCACACGAAAGAAACATGAATTTGTCAGTTTGAATTGTTCAAAACAGCGTTTTTCTATGTTTTTGCAAGTTTAAAACAGCAATTTTATCGTAATTTCTCATAAATCGCCGTTTCGCACGGAAGAAACATGAATTTGTAAGTTTGAATAGTTGAAAACAGCGTTTTTCTATGTTTTTGCAAGTTTAAAACAGCTATTTTATCGTCATTTCTCATAAATCGCCGTTTCACACGAAAGAAACATGAATTTATCAGTTTGAATAGTTCAAAACAGCGTTTTTCTATGTTTTTGCAAGTTTAAAACAGCAATTTAAGCGTGATTTCACAAAAATCCACCGTTTTGAACGTAAGAAACATGAATTTATCAGTTTGAATAGTTAAAAACAGCGTTTTTCTATGTTTTTGCAAGTTTTAAACAGCAATTTTATCGTCATTTCTCATAAATCGCCGTTTCGCACGAAAGAAACATGAATTTGTCAGTTTGAATAGTTCAAAACAGCGTTTTTCTATGTTTTTGCAAGTTTAAAACAGCAATTTTATCGTCATTTCTCATAAATCGCCGTTTCGCACGAAAGAAACATGAATTTGTCAGTTTGAATAGTTCAAAACAGCGTTTTTCTATGTTTTTGCAAGTTTAAAACAGCAATTTTATCGTGATTTCACAAAAATCCACCGTTTCGAACGTAAGAAACATGAATTTATCAGTTTGAATAGTTGAAAACAGCTTTTTTCTATGTTTTTGCAAGTTTAAAACAGCAATTTTATCGTCATTTCTCATAAATCGCCGTTTCGCACGAAAGAAACATGAATTTGTCAGTTTGAATAGTTCAAAACAGCGTTTTTCTATGTTTTTGCAAGTTTAAAACAGCAATTGTATCGTCATTTCTCATAAATCGCCGTTTCGCACGAAAGAAACATGAATTTGTCAGTTTGAATAGTTCAAAACAGCGTTTTTATATGTTTTTGCAAGTATAAAACAGCAATTTTATCGTCATTTCTCACAAATCGCCGTTTCACACGAAAGAAACATGAATTTGTCAGTTTGAATAGTTCAAAACAGCGTTTTTCTATGTTTTTGCAAGTTTAAAACAGCAATTTTATCGTCATTTCTCATAAATCGCCGTTTCGCACGAAACAAACCTGATTTTATCAGTTTAAATAGTTAAAAACAGCGTTTTTCTATGTTTTTGCAAGTTTAAAACAGCAATTTTATCGTCATTTCTCATAAATCGCCGTTTCGCACGAAAGAAACATAAATTTGTCAGTTTGAATAGTTCAAAACAGCGTTTTTCTATGTTTTTGCAAGTTTAAAACAGCAATTTTATCGTCATTTCTTATAAATCGCCGTTTCGCACTAAAGAAACATGAATTTGTCAGTTTCAATAGTTCAAAACAGCGTTTTTCTATGTTTTTGCAAGTTTAAAACAGCAATTTTATCGTCATTTCTCATAAATCGCCGTTTCGCACGAAAGAAACATGAATTTGTTAGTTTGAATAGTTCAAAACAGCGTTTTTCTATGTTTTTGCAAGTTTAAAACAGCAATTTTATCGTCATTTCTCATAAATCGCCGTTTCACACGAAAGAAACATGAATTTGTCAGTTTGAATTGTTCAAAACAGCGTTTTTCTATGTTTTTGAAAGTTTAAAACAGAAATTTTATCATAATTTCTCATAAATCGCCGTTTCGCTCGGAAGAAACATGAATTTGTCAGTTTGAATAGTTAAAAACATCGTTTTTCAATGTTTTTGCAAGTTTAAAACAGCAATTGTATCGTGATTTCACAAAAATCTACCATTTCCAACGTAAGAAACATGAATTTATCAGTTTGAGTAGTTGAAAACACCGTTTTTCTATGTTTTTGCAAGTTTAAAACAGCAATTTTAGCGTGATTTCACAGAAATCCACCGTTTCGAACGTAAGAAACATGAATTTATCAGTTTGAATAGTTGAAAACAGCTTTTTTCTATGTTTTTGCAAGTTTAAAACAGCAATTTTATCGTCATTTCTCATAAATCGCCGTTTCGCACGAAAGAAACATGAATTTGTCAGTTTGAATAGTTCAAAACAGCGTATTTCTATGTTTTTGCAAGTTTAAAACAGCAATTGTATCGTCATTTCTTATAAATCGCCGTTTCGCACGAAAGAAACATGAATTTGTCAGTTTGAATAGTTCAAAACAGCGTTTTTCTATGTTTTTGCAAGTATAAAACAGCAATTTTATCGTCATTTCTCATAAATCGCCGTTTCACACGAAAGAAACATGAATTTGTCAGTTTAAATAGTTCAAAACACCGTTTTTCTATGTTTTTGCAAGTTTAAAACAGCAATTTTAGCGTGATTTCACAAAAATCCACCGTTTCGAACGTAAGAAACATGAATTTATCAGTTTAAATAGTTAAAAACAGCGTTTTTCTATGTTTTTGCCAGTTTAAAACAGCAATTTTATCGTCATTTCTCATAAATCGCCGTTTCACACGAAAGAAACATGAATTTGTCAGTTTGAATAGTTCAAAACAGCGTTTTTCTATGTTTTTGCAATTTAGAACAGCAATTTTATCGTCATTTCTCATAAATCGCCGTTTCGCACGAAAGAAATATGAATTTGTCAGTTTGAATAGTTCAAAACAGCGTTTTTCTATGTTTTTGCAAGTTTAAAACAGCAATTTTATCGTCATTTCTTATAAATCGCCGTTTCGCACGAAAGAAATATGAATTTGTCAGTTTGAATAGTTCAAAACAGCGTTTTTCTATGTTTTTGCAAGTTTAAAACAGCAATTTTATCGTCATTTCTCATAAATCGCCGTTTCGCATGAAAGAAACATGAATTTGTCAGTTTGAATAGTTCAAAACAGCGTTTTTCTATGTTTTTACAAGTTTAAAACAGCAATTTTATCGTCATTTCTCATAAATCGCCGTTTCACACGAAAGAAACATGAATTTGTCAGTTTGAATTGTTCAAAACAGCGTTTTTCTATGTTTTTGCAAGTTTAAAACAGCAATTTTATCGTAATTTCTCATAAATCGCCGTTTCGCACGGAAGAAACATGAATTTGTAAGTTTGAATAGTTGAAAACATCGTTTTTCAATGTTTTTGCAAGTTTAAAAAAGCAATTTTATCGTGATTTCACAAAAATCCACCGTTTCCAACGTAAGAAACATGAATTTATCAGTTTGAATAGTTGAAAACACCGTTTTTCTATGTTTTTGCAAGTTTAAAACAGCAATTTTATCGTGATTTCACAAAAATCCACCGTTTCGAACGTAAGAAACATGAATTTATCAGTTTGAGTAGTTGAAAACACCGTTTTTCTATGTTTTTGCAAGTTTAAAACAGCAATTTTATCGTGATTTCACAAAAATCCACCGTTTCGAACGTAAGAAACATGAATTTATCAGTTTGAATAGTTGAAAACAGCTTTTTTCTATGTTTTTGCAAGTTTAAAACAGCAATTTTATCGTCATTTCTCATAAATCGCCGTTTCGCACGAAAGAAACATGAATTTGTCAGTTTGAATAGTTCAAAGCAGCGTTTTTCTATGTTTTTGCAAGTTTAAAACAGCAATTGTATCGTCATTTCTCATAAATCGCCGTTTCGCACGAAAGAAACATGAATTTGTCAGTTTGAATAGTTCAAAACAGCGTTTTTCTATGTTTTTGCAAGTATAAAACAGCAATTTTATCGTCATTCCTCATAAATCGCCGTTTCACACGAAAGAAACATGAATTTGTCAGTTTGAATAGTTCAAAGCAGCGTTTTTCTATGTTTTTGCAAGTTTAAAACAGCAACTTTATCGTCATTTCTCATAAATCGCCGTTTCGAACGAAAGAAACATGAATTTGTCAGTTTGAATAGTTCAAAACAGCGTTTTTCTATGTTTTTGCAAGTTTAAAACAGCAATTGTATCGTCATTTCTCATAAATCGCCGTTTCGAACGAAAGAAACATGAATTTGTCAGTTTGAATAGTTCAAAACAGCGTTTTTCTATGTTTTTGCAAGTTTAAAACAGCAATTTTATCGTCATTTCTCGTAAATCGCCGTTTTGCACGGAAGAAACATGAATTTATCAGTTTGAATAGTTGAAAACACCGTTTTTCTATGTTTTTGCAAGTTTAAAACAGCAATTTTATCGTGATTTCACAAAAATCCACCGTTTCGAACGTAAGAAACATGAATTTATCAGTTTGAATAGTTGAAAACAGCTTTTTTCTATGTTTTTGCAAGTTTAAAACAGCAATTTTATCGTCATTTCTCATAAATCGCCGTTTCGCACGAAAGAAACATGAATTTGTCAGTTTGAATAGTTCAAAACAGCGTTTTCTATGTTTTTGCAAGTTTAAAACAGCAATTTTATCGTCATTTCTCATAAATCGCCGTTTCGCACGAAAGAAACATGAATTTGTCAGTTTAAATAGTTCAAAACTGCGTTTTTCTATGTTTTTGCCAGTTTAAAACAGCAATTTTATCGTCATTTCCTATAAATCGCCGTTTCGCACGAAAGAAACATGAATTTGTCAGTTTGAATAGTTCAAAACAGCGTTTTTCTATGTTTTTACAAGTTTAAAACAGCAATTTTATCGTCATTTCTCATAAATCGCCGTTTCGCACGAAAGAAACATGAATTTGTCAGTTTGAATAGTTCAAAACAGCGTTTTTTCTTTGTTTTTGCAAGTTTAAAACAGCAATTTTGTCGTCATTTCTCATAAATCGCCGTTTCACACGAAAGAAACATGAATTTGTCAGTTTGAATTGTTCAAAACAGCGTTTTTCTATGTTTTTGCAAGTTTAAAACAGCAATTTTATCATAATTTCTCATAAATCGCCGTTTCGCACGGAAGAAAAATGAATTTGTCAGTTTGAATAGTTAAAAACATCGTTTTTCAATGTTTTTGCAAGTTTAAAACAGCAATTTTAGCGTGATTTCACAAAAATCCACCGTTTCGAACGTAAAAAACATGAATTTATCAGTTTGAATAGTTGAAAACAGCTTTTTTCTATGTTTTTGCAAGTTTAAAACAGCAATTTTATCGTCATTTCTCATAAATCGCCGTTTCGCACGAAAGAAACATGAATTTGTCAGTTTGAATAGTTCAAAACAGCGTTTTTCTATGTTTTTGCAAGTTTAAAACAGCAATTGTATCGTCATATCTCATAAATCGCCGTTTCGCACGAAAGAAACATGAATTTGTCAGTTTGAATAGTTCAAAACAGCGTTTTTCTATGTTTTTGCAAGTATAAAACAGCAATTTTATCGTCATTTCTTATAAATCGCCGTTTCACACGAAAGAAACATGAATTTGTCAGTTTAAATAGTTCAAAACAGCGTTTTTCTATGTTTTTGCAAGTTTAAAACAGCAATTTTAGCGTGATTTCACAAAAATCCACCGTTTTGAACGTAAGAAACATGAATTTATCAGTTTGAATAGTTAAAAACAGCGTTTTTCTATGTTTTTGCAAGTTTAAAACAGCAATTTATCGTCATTTCTCATAAATCGCCGTTTCACACGAAAGAAACATGAATTTGTCAGTTTGAATAGTTCAAAACAGCGTTTTTCTATGTTTTTGCAATTTAAAACAGCAATTTTATCGTCATTTCTCATAAATCGCCGTTTCGCACGAAAGAAACATGAATTTGTCAGTTTGAATAGTTCAAAACAGCATTTTTCTATGTTTTTGCAAGTTTAAAACAGCAATTTTATCGTCATTTCTTATAAATCGCCGTTTCGCACGAAAGAAACATGAATTTGTCAGTTTGAATAGTTCAAAACAGCGTTTTTCTATGTTTTTGCAAGTTTAAAACAGCAATTTTATCGTCATTTCTCATAAATCGCCGTTTCGCACGAAAGAAACATGAATTTGTCAGTTTGAATAGTTCAAAACAGCGTTTTTCTATGTTTTTGCAAGTTTAAAACAGCAATTTTATCGTCATTTCTCATAAATCGCCGTTTCACACGAAAGAAACATGAATTTGTCAGTTTGAATTGTTCAAAACAGCGTTTTTCTATGTTTTTGCAAGTTTAAAACAGCAATTTTATCGTAATTTCTCATAAATCGCCGTTTCGCACGGAAGAAACATGAATTTGTAAGTTTGAATAGTTGAAAACATCGTTTTTCAATGTTTTTGCAAGTTTAAAAAAGCAATTTTATCGTGATTTCACAAAAATCCACCGTTTCCAACGTAAGAAACATGAATTTATCAGTTTGAATAGTTGAAAACACCGTTTTTCTATGTTTTTGCAAGTTTAAAACAGCAATTTTATCGTGATTTCACAAAAATCCACCGTTTCGAACGTAAGAAACATGAATTTATCAGTTTGAATAGTTGAAAACAGCTTTTTTCTATGTTTTTGCAAGTTTAAAACAGCAATTTTATCGTCATTTCTCATAAATCGCCGTTTCGCACGAAAGAAACATGAATTTGTCAGTTTGAATAGTTCAAAACAGCGTTTTTCTATGTTTTTGCAAGTTTAAAACAGCAATTGTATCGTCATTTCTCATAAATCGCCGTTTCGCACGAAAGAAGCATGAATTTGTCAGTTTGAATAGTTCAAAACAGCGTTTTGCTATGTTTTTGCAAGTATAAAACAGCAATTTTATCGTCATTTCTCATAAATCGCCGTTTCACACGAAAGAAACATTAATTTGTCAGTTTGAATAGTTCAAAACAGCGTTTTTCTATGTTTTTGCAAGTTTAAAACAGCAATTTTATCGTCATTTCTCATAAATCGCCGTTTCGCACGAAACAAACCTGATTTTATCAGTTTAAATAGTTAAAAACAGCGTTTTTCTATGTTTTTGCAAGTTTAAAACAGCAATTTTATCGTCATTTCTCATAAATCGCCGTTTCGCACGAAAGAAACATAAATTTGTCAGTTTGAATAGTTCAAAACAGCGTTTTTCTATGTTTTTGCAAGTTTAAAACAGCAATTTTATCGTCATTTCTTATAAATCGCCGTTTCGCACGAAAGAAACATGAATTTGTCAGTTTGAATAGTTCAAAACAGCGTTTTTCTATGTTTTTGCAAGTTTAAAACAGCAATTTTATCGTCATTTCTCATAAATCGCCGTTTCGCACGAAAGAAACATGAATTTGTCAGTTTGAATAGTTCAAAACAGCGTTTTTCTATGTTTTTGCAAGTTTAAAACAGCAACTTTATCGTCATTTCTCATAAATCGCCGTTTCACACGAAAGAAACATGAATTTGTCAGTTTGAATTGTTCAAAACAGCGTTTTTCTATGTTTTTGCAAGTTTAAAACAGAAATTTTATCATAATTTCTCATAAATCGCCGTTTCGCACGGAAGAAACATGAATTTGTCAGTTTGAATAGTTAAAAACATCGTTTTTCAATGTTTTTGCAAGTTTAAAACAGCAATTGTATCGTGATTTCACAAAAATCTACCGTTTCCAACGTAAGAAACATGAATTTATCAGTTTGAGTAGTTGAAAACACCGTTTTTCTATGTTTTTGCAAGTTTAAAACAGCAATTTTATCGTCATTTCTCATAAATCGCCGTTTTACACGAAAGAAACATGAATTTGTCAGGTTGAATAGTTCAAAACAGCGTTTTTCTATGTTTTTGCAAGTTTAAAACAGCAATTTTATCGTGATTTCACAAAAATCCACCGTTTCCAACGTAAGAAACATGAATTTATCAGTTTGAATAGTTGAAAACACCGTTTTTCTATGTTTTTGCAAGTTTAAAACAGCAATTTTATCGTGATTTCACAAAAATCCACCGTTTCGAACGAAAGAAACATGAATTTATCAGTTTGAATAGTTGAAAACTGCTTTTTTCTATGTTTTTGCAAGTTTAAAACAGCAATTTTATCGTCATTTCTCAAAAATCGCCGTTTCGCATGAAAGAAACATGAATTTGTCAGTTTGAATAGTTCAAAACAGCGTTTTTCTATGTTTTTGCAATTTAAAACAGCAATTTTATCGTCATTTCTCATAAATCGCCGTTTCGCACGAAAGAAACATGAATTTGTCAGTTTGAATAGTTCAAAACAGCATTTTTCTATGTTTTTGCAAGTTTAAAACAGCAATTTTATCGTCATTTCTTATAAATCGCCGTTTCGCACGAAAGAAACATGAATTTGTCAGTTTGAATAGTTCAAAACAGCGTTTTTCTATGTTTTTGCAAGTTTAAAACAGCAATTTTATCGTCATTTCTCATAAATCGCCGTTTCGCACGAAAGAAACATGAATTTGTCAGTTTGAATAGTTCAAAACAGCGTTTTTCTATGTTTTTGCAAGTTTAAAACAGCAATTTTATCGTCATTTCTCATAAATCGCCGTTTCACACGAAAGAAACATGAATTTGTCAGTTTGAATTGTTCAAAACAGCGTTTTTCTATGTTTTTGCAAGTTTAAAACAGCAATTTTATCGTAATTTCTCATAAATCGCCGTTTCGCACGGAAGAAACATGAATTTGTAAGTTTGAATAGTTGAAAACATCGTTTTTCAATGTTTTTGCAAGTTTAAAAAAGCAATTTTATCGTGATTTCACAAAAATCCACCGTTTCCAACGTAAGAAACATGAATTTATCAGTTTGAATAGTTGAAAACACCGTTTTTCTATGTTTTTGCAAGTTTAAAACAGCAATTTTATCGTGATTTCACAAAAATCCACCGTTTCGAACGTAAGAAACATGAATTTATCAGTTTGAATAGTTGAAAACAGCTTTTTTCTATGTTTTTGCAAGTTTAAAACAGCAATTTTATCGTCATTTCTCATAAATCGCCGTTTCGCACGAAAGAAACATGAATTTGTCAGTTTGAATAGTTCAAAACAGCGTTTTTCTATGTTTTTGCAAGTTTAAAACAGCAATTGTATCGTCATTTCTCATAAATCGCCGTTTCGCACGAAAGAAACATGAATTTGTCAGTTTGAATAGTTCAAAACAGCGTTTTGCTATGTTTTTGCAAGTATAAAACAGCAATTTTATCGTCATTTCTCATAAATCGCCGTTTCACACGAAAGAAACATTAATTTGTCAGTTTGAATAGTTCAAAACAGCGTTTTTCTATGTTTTTGCAAGTTTAAAACAGCAATTTTATCGTCATTTCTCATAAATCGCCGTTTCGCACGAAACAAACCTGATTTTATCAGTTTAAATAGTTAAAAACAGCGTTTTTCTATGTTTTTGCAAGTTTAAAACAGCAATTTTATCGTCATTTCTCATAAATCGCCGTTTCGCACGAAAGAAACATAAATTTGTCAGTTTGAATAGTTCAAAACAGCGTTTTTCTATGTTTTTGCAAGTTTAAAACAGCAATTTTATCGTCATTTCTTATAAATCGCCGTTTCGCACGAAAGAAACATGAATTTGTCAGTTTGAATAGTTCAAAACAGCGTTTTTCTATGTTTTTGCAAGTTTAAAACAGCAATTTTATCGTCATTTCTCATAAATCGCCGTTTCGCACGAAAGAAACATGAATTTGTCAGTTTGAATAGTTCAAAACAGCGTTTTTCTATGTTTTTGCAAGTTTAAAACAGCAACTTTATCGTCATTTCTCATAAATCGCCGTTTCACACGAAAGAAACATGAATTTGTCAGTTTGAATTGTTCAAAACAGCGTTTTTCTATGTTTTTGCAAGTTTAAAACAGAAATTTTATCATAATTTCTCATAAATCGCCGTTTCGCACGGAAGAAACATGAATTTGTCAGTTTGAATAGTTAAAAACATCGTTTTTCAATGTTTTTGCAAGTTTAAAACAGCAATTGTATCGTGATTTCACAAAAATCTACCGTTTCCAACGTAAGAAACATGAATTTATCAGTTTGAGTAGTTGAAAACACCGTTTTTCTATGTTTTTGCAAGTTTAAAACAGCAATTTTATCGTCATTTCTCATAAATCGCCGTTTTACACGAAAGAAACATGAATTTGTCAGGTTGAATAGTTCAAAACAGCGTTTTTCTATGTTTTTGCAAGTTTAAAACAGCAATTTTATCGTGATTTCACAAAAATCCACCGTTTCCAACGTAAGAAACATGAATTTATCAGTTTGAATAGTTGAAAACACCGTTTTTCTATGTTTTTGCAAGTTTAAAACAGCAATTTTATCGTGATTTCACAAAAATCCACCGTTTCGAACGAAAGAAACATGAATTTATCAGTTTGAATAGTTGAAAACTGCTTTTTTCTATGTTTTTGCAAGTTTAAAACAGCAATTTTATCGTCATTTCTCAAAAATCGCCGTTTCGCATGAAAGAAACATGAATTTGTCAGTTTGAATAGTTCAAAACAGCGTTTTTCTATGTTTTTGCAATTTAAAACAGCAATTTTATCGTCATTTCTCATAAATCGCCGTTTCGCACGAAAGAAACATGAATTTGTCAGTTTGAATAGTTCAAAACAGCGTTTTTCTATGTTTTTGCAAGTTTAAAACAGCAATTTAATCGTCATTTCTTATAAATCGCCGTTTCGCACGAAAGAAACATGAATTTGTCAGTTTGAATAGTTCAAAACAGCGTTTTTCTATGTTTTTGCAAATTTAAAACAGCAATTTTATCGTCATTTCTCATAAATCGCCGTTTCGCACGAAAGAAACATGAATTTGTCAGTTTGAATAGTTCAAAACAGCATTTTTCTATGTTTTTGCAAGTATAAAACAGCATATTTATCGTCATTTCTCATAAATCGCCGTTTCACACGAAAGAAACATGAATTTGTCAGTTTGCATAGTTCATAACAGCGTTTTTCTACGTTTTTGCAATTTAAAACAGCAATTTTATCGTCATTTCTCATAAATCGCCGTTTCGCACGAAAGAAACATGAATTTATCAGTTTGAATAGTTGAAAACTGCTTTTTTCTATGTTTTTGCAAGTTTAAAACAGCAATTTTATCGTCATTTCTCAAAAATCGCCGTTTCGCATGAAAGAAACATGAATTTGTCAGTTTGAATAGTTCAAAACAGCGTTTTTCTATGTTTTTGCAATTTAAAACAGCAATTTTATCGTCATTTCTCATAAATCGCCGTTTCGCACGAAAGAAACATGAATTTGTCAGTTTGAATAGTTCAAAACAGCGTTTTTCTATGTTTTTGCAAGTTTAAAACAGCAATTTAATCGTCATTTCTTATAAATCGCCGTTTCGCACGAAAGAAACATGAATTTGTCAGTTTGAATAGTTCAAAACAGCGTTTTTCTATGTTTTTGCAAGTTAAAAACAGCAATTTTATCGTCATTTCTCATAAATCGCCGTTTCGCACGAAAGAAACATGAATTTGTCAGTTTGAATAGTTCAAAACAGCATTTTTCTATGTTTTTGCAAGTATAAAACAGCATATTTATCGTCATTTCTCATAAATCGCCGTTTCACACGAAAGAAACATGAATTTGTCAGTTTGCATAGTTCAAAACAGCGTTTTTCTACGTTTTTGCAATTTAAAACAGCAATTTTATCGTCATTTCTCATAAATCGCCGTTTCGCTCGGAAGAAACATGAATTTGTAAGTTTGAATAGTTGAAAACATCGTTTTTCAATGTTTTTGCAAGTTTAAAAAAGCAATTTTATCGTGATTTCACAAAAATTCACCGTTTCCAACGTAAGAAACATGAATTTATCAGTTTGAATAGTTGAAAACACCATTTTTCTATGTTTTTGCAAGTTTAAAACAGCAATTTTATCGTGATTTCACAAAAATCCACCGTTTCGAACGTAAGAAACATGAATTTATCAGTTTGAATAGTTGAAAACAGCTTTTTTCTATGTTTTTGCAAGTTTAAAACAGCAATTTTATCGTCATTTCTCATAAATTGCCGTTTCGCACGAAAGAAACATGAATTTGTCAGTTTGAATAGTTCAAAACAGCGTTTTTCTATGTTTTTGCAAGTTTAAAACAGCAATTGTATCGTCATTTCTCATAAATCGCCGTTTCGCACGAAAGAAACATGAATTTGTCAGTTTGAATAGTTCAAAACAGCGTTTTTCTATGTTTTTGCAAGTATAAAACAGCAATTTTATCGTCATTTCTCATAAATCGCCGTTTCACACGAAAGAAACATGAATTTGTCAGTTTGAATAGTTCAAAACAGCGTTTTTCTATGTTTTTGCAAGTTTAAAACAGCAATTTTATAGTGATTTCACAAAAATCCACCGTTTTGAACGTAAGAAACATGAATTTATCAGTTTGAATAGTTAAAAACAGCGTTTTTCTATGTTTTTGCAAGTTTAAAACAGCAACTTTATCGTCATTTCTCATAAATCGCCGTTTAGAACGAAAGAAACATGAATTTGTCAGTTTGAATAGTCCAAAACAGCGTTTTTCTATGTTTTTGCAAGTTTAAAACAGCTATTTTATCGTCATTTCTCATAAATCGCCGTTTCACACGAAAGAAACATGAATTTATCAGTTTGAATAGTTCAAAACAGCGTTTTTCTATGTTTTTGCAAGTTTAAAACAGCAATTTAAGCGTGATTTCACAAAAATCCACCGTTTTGAACGTAAGAAACATGAATTTATCAGTTTGAATAGTTAAAAACAGCGTTTTTCTATGTTTTTGCAAGTTTAAAACAGCAATTTTATCGTCATTTCTCATAAATCGCCGTTTCACACGAAAGAAACATGAATTTGTCAGTTTGAATAGTTCAAAACAGCGTTTTTCTATG
Organism: Poecilus cupreus; assembly: GCA_963942605.1. Classification (NCBI taxonomy): domain Eukaryota; kingdom Metazoa; phylum Arthropoda; class Insecta; order Coleoptera; family Carabidae; genus Poecilus; species Poecilus cupreus. The sequence goes on from CAWWDY010001081.1 coordinate 105,057, forward strand.
TTTTTGCAATTTAAAACAGCAATTTTATCGTCATTTCTCATAAATCGCCGTTTCGCACGAAAGAAACATGAATTTGTCAGTTTGAATAGTTCAAAACAGCGTTTTTCTATGTTTTTGCAAGTTTAAAACAGCAATTTTATCGTCATTTCTTATAAGTCGCCGTTTCGCACGAAAGAAACATGAATTTGTCAGTTTGAATAGTTCAAAACAGCGTTTTTCTATGTTTTTGCAAGTTTAAAACAGCAATTTTATCGTCATTTCTCGTAAATCGCCGTTTTGCACGGAAGAAACATGAATTTGTAAGTTTGAATAGTTGAAAACATCGTTTTTCAATGTTTTTGCAAGTTTAAAAAAGCAATTTTATCGTGATTTCACAAAAATCCACCGTTTCCAACGTAAGAAACATGAATTTATCAGTTTGAATAGTTGAAAACACCGTTTTTCTATGTTTTTGCAAGTTTAAAACAGCAATTTTATCGTGATTTCACAAAAATCCACCGTTTCGAACGTAAGAAACATGAATTTATCAGTTTGAATAGTTGAAAACAGCTTTTTTCTATGTTTTTGCAAGTTTAAAACAGCAATTTTATCGTCATTTTTCATAAATCGCCGTTTCGCACGAAAGAAACATGAATTTGTCAGTTTGAATAGTTCAAAACAGCGTTTTCTATGTTTTTGCAAGTTTAAAACAGCAATTTTATCGTCATTTCTCATAAATCGCCGTTTCGCACGAAAGAAACATGAATTTGTCAGTTTAAATAGTTCAAAACTGCGTTTTTCTATGTTTTTGCAAGTTTAAAACAGCAATTTTATCGTCATTTCCTATAAATCGCCGTTTCGCACGAAAGAAACATGAATTTGTCAGTTTGAATAGTTCAAAACAGCGTTTTTCTATGTTTTTACAAGTTTAAAACAGCAATTTTAACGTCATTTCTCATAAATCGCCGTTTCGCACGAAAGAAACATGAATTTGTCAGTTTGAATAGTTCAAAACAGCGTTTTTCTTTGTTTTTGCAAGTTTAAAACAGCAATTTTGTCGTCATTTCTCATAAATCGCCGTTTCACACGAAAGAAACATGTATTGTAAGTTTGAATTGTTCAAAACAGCGTTTTTCTATGTTTTTGCAAGTTTAAAACAGCAATTTTATCATAATTTCTCATAAATCGCCGTTTCGCACAGAAGAAAAATAAATTTGTCAGTTTGAATAGTTAAAAACATCGTTTTTCAATGTTTTTGCAAGTTTAAAACAGCAATTTTATCGTGATTTCACAAAAATCCACCGTTTCCAACGTAAGAAACATGAATTTATCAGTTTGAGTAGTTGAAAATACCGTTTTTCTATGTTTTTGCAAGTTTAAAACAGAAATTTTAGCGTGATTTCACAAAAATCCACCGTTTCGAACGTAAGAAACATGAATTTATCAGTTTGAATAGTTGAAAACAGCTTTTTTCTATGTTTTTGCAAGTTTAAAACAGCAATTTTATCGTCATTTCTCATAAATCGCCGTTTCGCACGAAAGAAACATGAATTTGTCAGTTTGAATAGTTCAAAACAGCGTTTTTCTATGTTTTTGCAAGTTTAAAACAGCAATTGTATCGTCATTTCTCATAAATCGCCGTTTCGCACGAAAGAAACATGAATTTGTCAGTTTGAATAGTTCAAAACAGCGTTTTTCTATGTTTTTGCAAGTATAAAACAGCAATTTTATCGTCATTTCTTATAAATCGCCGTTTCACACGAAAGAAACATGAATTTGTCAGTTTAAATAGTTCAAAACAGCGTTTTTCTATGTTTTTGCAAGTTTAAAACAGCAATTTTAGCGTGATTTCACAAAAATCCACCGTTTTTAACGTAAGAAACATGAATTTATCAGTTTGAATAGTTAAAAACAGCGTTTTTCTATGTTTTTGCAAGTTTAAAACAGCAATTTTATCGTCATTTCTCATAAATCGCCGTTTCACACGAAAGAAACATGAATTTGTCAGTTTGAATAGTTCAAAACAGCGTTTTTCTATGTTTTTGCAATTTAAAACAGCAATTTTATCGTCATTTCTCATAAATCGCCGTTTCGCACGAAAGAAACATGAATTTGTCAGTTTGAATAGTTCAAAACAGCGTTTTTCTATGTTTTTGTAAGTTTAAAACAGCAATTTTATCGTCATTTCTCATAAATCGCCGTTTCGCACGAAAGAAACATGAATTTGTTAGTTTGATTATTTCAAAACAGCGTTTTTCTATGTTTTTGCAAGTTTAAAACAGCAATTGTATCGTCATTTGTTATAAATCGCCGTTTCGCACGAAAGAAACATAAATTTATCAGTTTGAATAGTTAAAAACAGCGTTTTTCTATGTTTTGGCCAGTTTAAAACAGCAATTTTATAGTCATTTCTCATAAATCGTCGTTTCGCACGAAAAAACATGAATTTGTCAGTTTAAATAGTTCAAAACAGCGTTTTTCTATGTTTTTGCAAGTTTAAAACAGCAATTTTATCGTCATTTCTCATAAATCGCCGTTTCGCACGAAAGAAACATGAATTTATCAGTTTAAATAGTTGAAAACAGGGTTTTTCTATGTTTTTGCAAGTTTAAAACAGCAATTTTATCGTCATTTCTCATAAATCGCCGTTTCGCACGAAAGAAACATGAATTTGTCAGTTTGAATAGTTCAAAACAGCGTTTTTCTATGTTTTTGCAAGTTTAAAACAGCAATTTTATCGTCATTTCTCATAAATCGCCGTTTCACACGAAAGAAACATGAATTTGTCAGTTTGAATTGTTCAAAACAGCGTTTTTCTATGTTTTTGCAAGTTTAAAACAGCAATTTTATCGTAATTTCTCATAAATCGCCGTTTCGCACGGAAGAAACATGAATTTGTAAGTTTGAATAGTTGAAAACATCGTTTTTCAATGTTTTTGCAAGTTTAAAAAAGCAATTTTATCGTGATTTCACAAAAATCCACCGTTTCCAACGTAAGAAACATGAATTTATCAGTTTGAATAGTTGAAAACACCGTTTTTCTATGTTTTTGCAAGTTTAAAACAGCAATTTTATCGTGATTTCACAAAAATCCACCGTTTCGAACGTAAGAAACATGAATTTATCAGTTTGAATAGTTGAAAACAGCTTTTTTCTATGTTTTTGCAAGTTTAAAACAGCAATTTTATCGTCATTTCTCATAAATCGCCGTTTCGCACGAAAGAAACATGAATTTGTCAGTTTGAATAGTTCAAAACAGCGTTTTTCTATGTTTTTGCAAGTTTAAAACAGCAATTGTATCGTCATTTCTCATAAATCGCCGTTTCGCACGAAAGAAACATGAATTTGTCAGTTTGAATAGTTCAAAACAGCGTTTTTCTATGTTTTTGCAAGTATAAAACAGCAATTTTATCGTCATTTCTCATAAATCGCCGTTTCACACGAAAGAAACATGAATTTGTCAGTTTGAATAGTTCAAAACAGCGTTTTTCTATGTTTTTGCAAGTTTAAAACAGCAATTTTATCGTCATTTCTCATAAATCGCCGTTTCGCACGAAACAAACCTGATTTTATCAGTTTAAATAGTTAAAAACAGCGTTTTTCTATGTTTTTGCAAGTTTAAAACAGCAATTTTATCGTCATTTCTCATAAATCGCCGTTTCGCACGAAAGAAACATAAATTTGTCAGTTTGAATAGTTCAAAACAGCGTTTTTCAATGTTTTTGCAAGTTTAAAACAGCAATTTTATCGTGATTTCACAAAAATCCACCGTTTCCAACGTAAGAAACATGAATTTATCAGTTTGAGTAGTTGAAAACACCGTTTTTCTATGTTTTTGCAAGTTTAAAACAGAAATTTTAGCGTGATTTCACAAAAATCCACCGTTTCGAACGTAAGAAACATGAATTTATCAGTTTGAATAGTTGAAAACAGCTTTTTTCTATGTTTTTGCAAGTTTAAAACAGCAATTTTATCGTCATTTCTCATAAATCGCCGTTTCGCACGAAAGAAACATGAATTTGTCAGTTTGAATAGTTCAAAACAGCGTTTTTCTATGTTTTTGCAAGTATAAAACAGCAATTTTATCGTCATTTCTTATAAATCGCCGTTTTACACGAAAGAAACATGAATTTGTCAGTTTAAATAGTTCAAAACAGCGTTTTTCTATGTTTTTGCAAGTTTAAAACAGCAATTTTAGCGTGATTTCACAAAAATCCACCGTTTTTAACGTAAGAAACATGAATTTATCAGTTTGAATAGTTAAAAACAGCGTTTTTCTATGTTTTTGCAAGTTAAAAACAGCAATTTTATCGTCATTTCTCATAAATCGCCGTTTCACACGAAAGAAACATGAATTTGTCAGTTTGAATAGTTCAAAACAGCGTTTTTCTATGTTTTTGCAATTTAAAACAGCAATTTTATCGTCATTTCTCATAAATCGCCGTTTCGCACGAAAGAAACATGAATTTGTCAGTTTGAATAGTTCAAAACAGCGTTTTTCTATGTTTTTGTAAGTTTAAAACAGCAATTTTATCGTCATTTCTCATAAATCGCCGTTTCGCACGAAAGAAACATGAATTTATCAGTTTAAATAGTTGAAAACAGGGTTTTTCTATGTTTTTGCAAGTTTAAAACAGCAATTTTATCGTCATTTCTCATAAATCGCCGTTTCGCACGAAAGAAACATGAATTTGTCAGTTTGAATAGTTCAAAACAGCGTTTTTCTATGTTTTTGCAAGTTTAAAACAGCAATTTTATCGTCATTTCTCATAAATCGCCGTTTCACACGAAAGAAACATGAATTTGTCAGTTTGAATTGTTCAAAACAGCGTTTTTCTATGTTTTTGCAAGTTTAAAACAGCAATTTTATCGTAATTTCTCATAAATCGCCGTTTCGCACGGAAGAAACATGAATTTGTAAGTTTGAATAGTTGAAAACATCGTTTTTCAATGTTTTTGCAAGTTTAAAAAAGCAATTTTATCGTGATTTCACAAAAATCCACCGTTTCCAACGTAAGAAACATGAATTTATCAGTTTGAATAGTTGAAAACACCGTTTTTCTATGTTTTTGCAAGTTTAAAACAGCAATTTTATCGTGATTTCACAAAAATCCACCGTTTCGAACGTAAGAAACATGAATTTATCAGTTTGAATAGTTGAAAACAGCTTTTTTCTATGTTTTTGCAAGTTTAAAACAGCAATTTTATCGTCATTTTTCATAAATCGCCGTTTCGCACGAAAGAAACATGAATTTGTCAGTTTGAATAGTTCAAAACAGCGTTTTTCTATGTTTTTGCAAGTTTAAAACAGCAATTGTATCGTCATTTCTCATAAATCGCCGTTTCGCACGAAAGAAACATGAATTTGTCAGTTTGAATAGTTCAAAACAGCGTTTTTCTATGTTTTTGCAAGTATAAAACAGCAATTTTATCGTCATTTCTCATAAATCGCCGTTTCACACGAAAGAAACATGAATTTGTCAGTTTGAATAGTTCAAAACAGCGTTTTTCTATGTTTTTGCAAGTTTAAAACAGCAATTTTATCGTCATTTCTCATAAATCGCCGTTTCGCACGAAACAAACCTGATTTTATCAGTTTAAATAGTTAAAAACAGCGTTTTTCTATGTTTTTGCAAGTTTAAAACAGCAATTTTATCGTCATTTCTCATAAATCGCCGTTTCGCACGAAAGAAACATAAATTTGTCAGTTTGAATAGTTCAAAACAGCGTTTTTCTATGTTTTTGCAAGTTTAAAACAGCAATTTTATCGTCATTTCTTATAAATCGCCGTTTCGCACGAAAGAAACATGAATTTGTCAGTTTGAATAGTTCAAAACAGCGTTTTTCTATGTTTTTGCAAGTTTAAAACAGCAATTTTATCGTCATTTCTCATAAATCGCCGTTTCTCACGAAAGAAACATGAATTTGTCAGTTTGAATAGTTCAAAACAGCGTTTTTCTATGTTTTTGCAAGTTTAAAACAGCAATTTTATCGTCATTTCTCATAAATCGCCGTTTCACACGAAAGAAACATGAATTTGTCAGTTTGAATTGTTCAAAACAGCGTTTTTCTATGTTTTTGCAAGTTTAAAACAGAAATTTTATCATAATTTCTCATAAATCGCCGTTTCGCTCGGAAGAAACATGAATTTGTCAGTTTGAATAGTTAAAAACATCGTTTTTCAATGTTTTTGCAAGTTTAAAACAGCAATTGTATCGTGATTTCACAAAAATCTACCGTTTCCAACGTAAGAAACATGAATTTATCAGTTTGAGTAGTTGAAAACACCGTTTTTCTATGTTTTTGCAAGTTTAAAACAGCAATTTTAGCGTGATTTCACAAAAATCCACCGTTTCGAACGTAAGAAACATGAATTTATCAGTTTGAATAGTTGAAAACAGCTTTTTTCTATGTTTTTGCAAGTTTAAAACAGCAATTTTATCGTCATTTTTCATAAATCGCCGTTTAGCACGAAAGAAACATGAATTTGTCAGTTTGAATAGTTCAAAACAGCGTTTTTCTATGTTTTTGCAAGTTTAAAACAGCAATTTTATCGTCATTTCTCATAAATCGCCGTTTCGCACGAAACAAACCTGATTTTATCAGTTTAAATAGTTAAAAACAGCGTTTTTCTATGTTTTTGCAAGTTTAAAACAGCAATTTTATCGTCATTTCTCATAAATCGCCGTTTCGCACGAAAGAAACATAAATTTGTCAGTTTGAATAGTTCAAAACAGCGTTTTTCAATGTTTTTGCAAGTTTAAAACAGCAATTTTATCGTGATTTCACAAAAATCCACCGTTTCCAACGTAAGAAACATGAATTTATCAGTTTGAGTAGTTGAAAACACCGTTTTTCTATGTTTTTGCAAGTTTAAAACAGAAATTTTAGCGTGATTTCACAAAAATCCACCGTTTCGAACGTAAGAAACATGAATTTATCAGTTTGAATAGTTGAAAACAGCTTTTTTCTATGTTTTTGCAAGTTTAAAACAGCAATTTTATCGTCATTTCTCATAAATCGCCGTTTCGCACGAAAGAAACATGAATTTGTCAGTTTGAATAGTTCAAAACAGCGTTTTTCTATGTTTTTGCAAGTATAAAACAGCAATTTTATCGTCATTTCTTATAAATCGCCGTTTTACACGAAAGAAACATGAATTTGTCAGTTTAAATAGTTCAAAACAGCGTTTTTCTATGTTTTTGCAAGTTTAAAACAGCAATTTTAGCGTGATTTCACAAAAATCCACCGTTTTTAACGTAAGAAACATGAATTTATCAGTTTGAATAGTTAAAAACAGCGTTTTTCTATGTTTTTGCAAGTTAAAAACAGCAATTTTATCGTCATTTCTCATAAATCGCCGTTTCACACGAAAGAAACATGAATTTGTCAGTTTGAATAGTTCAAAACAGCGTTTTTCTATGTTTTTGCAATTTAAAACAGCAATTTTATCGTCATTTCTCATAAATCGCCGTTTCGCACGAAAGAAACATGAATTTGTCAGTTTGAATAGTTCAAAACAGCGTTTTTCTATGTTTTTGTAAGTTTAAAACAGCAATTTTATCGTCATTTCTCATAAATCGCCGTTTCGCACGAAAGAAACATGAATTTATCAGTTTAAATAGTTGAAAACAGGGTTTTTCTATGTTTTTGCAAGTTTAAAACAGCAATTTTATCGTCATTTCTCATAAATCGCCGTTTCGCACGAAAGAAACATGAATTTGTCAGTTTGAATAGTTCAAAACAGCGTTTTTCTATGTTTTTGCAAGTTTAAAACAGCAATTTTATCGTCATTTCTCATAAATCGCCGTTTCACACGAAAGAAACATGAATTTGTCAGTTTGAATTGTTCAAAACAGCGTTTTTCTATGTTTTTGCAAGTTTAAAACAGCAATTTTATCGTAATTTCTCATAAATCGCCGTTTCGCACGGAAGAAACATGAATTTGTAAGTTTGAATAGTTGAAAACATCGTTTTTCAATGTTTTTGCAAGTTTAAAAAAGCAATTTTATCGTGATTTCACAAAAATCCACCGTTTCCAACGTAAGAAACATGAATTTATCAGTTTGAATAGTTGAAAACACCGTTTTTCTATGTTTTTGCAAGTTTAAAACAGCAATTTTATCGTGATTTCACAAAAATCCACCGTTTCGAACGTAAGAAACATGAATTTATCAGTTTGAATAGTTGAAAACAGCTTTTTTCTATGTTTTTGCAAGTTTAAAACAGCAATTTTATCGTCATTTTTCATAAATCGCCGTTTCGCACGAAAGAAACATGAATTTGTCAGTTTGAATAGTTCAAAACAGCGTTTTTCTATGTTTTTGCAAGTTTAAAACAGCAATTGTATCGTCATTTCTCATAAATCGCCGTTTCGCACGAAAGAAACATGAATTTGTCAGTTTGAATAGTTCAAAACAGCGTTTTTCTATGTTTTTGCAAGTATAAAACAGCAATTTTATCGTCATTTCTCATAAATCGCCGTTTCACACGAAAGAAACATGAATTTGTCAGTTTGAATAGTTCAAAACAGCGTTTTTCTATGTTTTTGCAAGTTTAAAACAGCAATTTTATCGTCATTTCTCATAAATCGCCGTTTCGCACGAAACAAACCTGATTTTATCAGTTTAAATAGTTAAAAACAGCGTTTTTCTATGTTTTTGCAAGTTTAAAACAGCAATTTTATCGTCATTTCTCATAAATCGCCGTTTCGCACGAAAGAAACATAAATTTGTCAGTTTGAATAGTTCAAAACAGCGTTTTTCTATGTTTTTGCAAGTTTAAAACAGCAATTTTATCGTCATTTCTTATAAATCGCCGTTTCGCACGAAAGAAACATGAATTTGTCAGTTTGAATAGTTCAAAACAGCGTTTTTCTATGTTTTTGCAAGTTTAAAACAGCAATTTTATCGTCATTTCTCATAAATCGCCGTTTCTCACGAAAGAAACATGAATTTGTCAGTTTGAATAGTTCAAAACAGCGTTTTTCTATGTTTTTGCAAGTTTAAAACAGCAATTTTATCGTCATTTCTCATAAATCGCCGTTTCACACGAAAGAAACATGAATTTGTCAGTTTGAATTGTTCAAAACAGCGTTTTTCTATGTTTTTGCAAGTTTAAAACAGAAATTTTATCATAATTTCTCATAAATCGCCGTTTCGCTCGGAAGAAACATGAATTTGTCAGTTTGAATAGTTAAAAACATCGTTTTTCAATGTTTTTGCAAGTTTAAAACAGCAATTGTATCGTGATTTCACAAAAATCTACCGTTTCCAACGTAAGAAACATGAATTTATCAGTTTGAGTAGTTGAAAACACCGTTTTTCTATGTTTTTGCAAGTTTAAAACAGCAATTTTAGCGTGATTTCACAAAAATCCACCGTTTCGAACGTAAGAAACATGAATTTATCAGTTTGAATAGTTGAAAACAGCTTTTTTCTATGTTTTTGCAAGTTTAAAACAGCAATTTTATCGTCATTTTTCATAAATCGCCGTTTAGCACGAAAGAAACATGAATTTGTCAGTTTGAATAGTTCAAAACAGCGTTTTTCTATGTTTTTGCAAGTTTAAAACAGCAATTGTATCGTCATTTCTCATAAATCGCCGTTTCGCACGAAAGAAACATGAATTTGTCAGTTTGAATATTTCAAAACAGCGTTTTTCTATGTTTTTGCAAGTATAAAACAGCAATTTTATCGTCATTTCTCATAAATCGCCTTTTCACACGAAAGAAACATGAATTTGTCAGTTTGAATAGTTCAAAACAGCGTTTTTCTATGTTTTTGCAAGTTTAAAACAGCAATTTTATCGTCATTTCTCATAAATCGCCGTTTCGCACGAAACAAACCTGATTTTATCAGTTTAAATAGTTAAAAACAGCGTTTTTCTATGTTTTTGCAAGTTTAAAACAGCAATTTTATCGTCATTTCTCATAAATCGCCGTTTCGCACGAAAGAAACATAAATTTGTCAGTTTGAATAGTTCAAAACAGCGTTTTTCTATGTTTTTGCAAGTTTAAAACAGCAATTTTATCGTCATTTCTTATAAATCGCCGTTTCGCACGAAAGAAACATGAATTTGTCAGTTTAAATAGTTCAAAACAGCGTTTTTCTATGTTTTTGCAAGTTTAAAACAGCAATTTTATCGTCATTTCTCATAAATCGCCGTTTCTCACGAAAGAAACATGAATTTGTCAGTTTGAATAGTTCAAAACAGCGTTTTTCTATGTTTTTGCAAGTTTAAAACAGCAATTTTATCGTCATTTCTCATAAATCGCCGTTTCACACGAAAGAAACATGAATTTGTCAGTTTGAATTGTTCAAAACAGCGTTTTTCTATGTTTTTGCAAGTTTAAAACAGAAATTTTATCATAATTTCTCATAAATCGCCGTTTCGCTCGGAAGAAACATGAATTTGTCAGTTTGAATAGTTAAAAACATCGTTTTTCAATGTTTTTGCAAGTTTAAAACAGCAATTGTATCGTGATTTCACAAAAATCTACCGTTTCCAACGTAAGAAACATGAATTTATCAGTTTAAGTAGTTGAAAACACCGTTTTTCTATGTTTTTGCAAGTTTAAAACAGCAATTTTAGCGTGATTTCACAAAAATCCACCGTTTCGAACGTAAGAAACATGAATTTATCAGTTTGAATAGTTGAAAACAGCTTTTTTCTATGTTTTTGCAAGTTTAAAACAGCAATTTTATCGTCATTTCTCATAAATCGCCGTTTCGCACGAAAGAAACATGAATTTGTCAGTTTGAATAGTTCAAAACAGCGTTTTTCTAGGTTTTTGCAAGTTTAAAACAGCAATTGTATCGTCATTTCTCATAAATCGCCGTTTCGCACGAAAGAAACATGAATTTGTCAGTTTGAATAGTTCAAAACAGCGTTTTTCTATGTTTTTGCAAGTATAAAACAGCAATTTTATCGTCATTTCTCATAAATCGCCGTTTCACACGAAAGAAACATGAATTTGTCAGTTTAAATAGTTCAAAACACCGTTTTTCTATGTTTTTGCAAGTTTAAAACAGCAATTTTTGCGTGATTTCACAAAAATCCACCGTTTCGAACGTAAGAAACATGAATTTATCAGTTTAAATAGTTAAAAACAGCGTTTTTCTATGTTTTTGCAAGTTTAAAACAGCAATTTTATCGTCATTTCCCATAAATCGCCGTTTCACACGAAAGAAACATGAATTTGTCAGTTTGAATAGTTCAAAACAGCGTTTTTCTATGTTTTTGCAATTTAAAACAGCAATTTTATCGTCATTTCTCATAAATCGCCGTTTCGCACGAAAGAAACATGAATTTGTCAGTTTGAATAGTTCAAAACAGCGTTTTTCTATGTTTTTGCAAGTTTAAAACAGCAATTTTATCGTCATTTCTTATAAATCGCCGTTTCGCACGAAAGAAACATGAATTTGTCAGTTTGAATAGTTCAAAACAGCGTTTTTCTATGTTTTTGCAAGTTTAAAACAGCAATTTTATCGTCATTTCTCATAAATCGCCGTTTCGCATGAAAGAAACATGAATTTGTCAGTTTGAATAGTTCAAAACAGCGTTTTTCTATGTTTTTACAAGTTTAAAACAGCAATTTTATCGTCATTTCTCATAAATCGCCGTTTCACACGAAAGAAACATGAATTTGTCAGTTTGAATTTTTCAAAACAGCGTTTTTCTATGTTTTTGCAAGTTTAAAACAGCAATTTTATCGTAATTTCTCATAAATCGCCGTTTCGCACGGAAGAAACATGAATTTGTAAGTTTGAATATTTGAAAACATCGTTTTTCAATGTTTTTGCAAGTTTAAAAAAGCAATTTTATCGTGATTTCACAAAAATCCACCGTTTCCAACGTAAGAAACATGAATTTATCAGTTTGAATAGTTGAAAACACCGTTTTTCTATGTTTTTGCAAGTTTAAAACAGCAATTTTATCGTGATTTCACAAAAATCCACTGTTTCGAACGTAAGAAACATGAATTTATCAGTTTGAGTAGTTGAAAACACCGTTTTTCTATGTTTTTGCAAGTTTAAAACAGCAATTTTATCGTGATTTCACAAAAATCCACCGTTTCGAACGTAAGAAACATGAATTTATCAGTTTGAATAGTTGAAAACAGCTTTTTTCTATGTTTTTGCAAGTTTAAAACAGCAATTTTATCGTCATTTCTCATAAATCGCCGTTTCGCACGAAAGAAACATGAATTTGTCAGTTTGAATAGTTCAAAACAGCGTTTTTCTATGTTTTTGCAAGTTTAAAACAGCAATTGTATCGTCATTTCTCATAAATCGCCGTTTCGCACGAAAGAAACATGAATTTGTCAGTTTGAATAGTTCAAAACAGCGTTTTTCTATGTTTTTGCAAGTATAAAACAGCAATTTTATCGTCATTTCTCATAAATCGCCGTTTCACACGAAAGAAACATGAATTTGTCAGTTTGAATAGTTCAAAACAGCGTTTTTCTATGTTTTTGCAAGTTTAAAACAGCAATTTTATCGTCATTTCTTATAAATCGCCGTTTCGCACGAAAGAAACATGAATTTGTCAGTTTGAATAGTTCAAAACAGCGTTTTTCTATGTTTTTGCAAGTTTAAAACAGCAATTTTATCGTCATTTCTCGTAAATCGCCGTTTTGCACGGAAGAAACATGAATTTGTAAGTTTGAATAGTTGACAACATCGTTTTTCAATGTTTTTGCAAGTTTAAAAAAGCAATGTTATCGTGATTTCACAAAAATCCACCGTTTCGAACGTAAGAAACATGAATTTATCAGTTTGAATAGTTGAAAACACCGTTTTTCTATGTTTTTGCAAGTTTAAAACAGCAATTTTATCGTGATTTCACAAAAATCCACCGTTTTGAACGTAAGAAACATGAATTTATCAGTTTGAATAGTTGAAAACAGCTTTTTTCTATGTTTTTGCAAGTTTAAAACAGCAATTTTATCGTCATTTTTCATAAATCGCCGTTTCGCACGAAAGAAACATGAATTTGTCAGTTTGAATAGTTCAAAACAGCGTTTTCTATGTTTTTGCAAGTTTAAAACAGCAATTTTATCGTCATTTCTCATAAATCGCCGTTTCGCACGAAAGAAACATGAATTTGTCAGTTTGAATAGTTAAAAACATCGTTTTTCAATGTTTTTGCAAGTTTAAAACAGCAATTTTAGCGTGATTTCACAAAAATCCACCGTTTCGAACGTAAGAAACATGAATTTATCAGTTTGAATAGTTGAAAACAGCTTTTTTCTATGTTTTTGCAAGTTTAAAACAGCAATTTTATCGTCATTTCTCATAAATCGCCGTTTCGCACGAAAGAAACATGAATTTGTCAGTTTGAATAGTTCAAAACAGCGTTTTTCTATGTTTTTGCAAGTTTAAAACAGCAATTGTATCGTCATTTCTCATAAATCGCCGTTTCGCACGAAAGAAACATGAATTTGTCAGTTTGAATAGTTCAAAACAGCGTTTTTCTATGTTTTTGCAAGTATAAAACAGCAATTTTATCGTCATTTCTCATAAATCGCCGTTTCACACGAAAGAAACATGAATTTGTCAGTTTGAATAGTTCAAAACAGCGTTTTTCTATGTTTTTGCAAGTTTAAAACAGCAATTTTATCGTCATTTCTCATAAATCGCCGTTTCGCACGAAACAAACCTGATTTTATCAGTTTAAATAGTTAAAAACAGCGTTTTTCTATGTTTTTGCAAGTTTAAAACAGCAATTTTATCGTCATTTCTCATAAATCGCCGTTTCGCACGAAAGAAACATAAATTTGTCAGTTTGAATAGTTCAAAACAGCGTTTTTCTATGTTTTTGCAAGTTTAAAACAGCAATTTTATCGTCATTTCTTATAAATCGCCGTTTCGCACGAAAGAAACATGAATTTGTCAGTTTGAATAGTTCAAAACAGCGTTTTTCTATGTTTTTGCAAGTTTAAAACAGCAATTTTATCGTCATTTCTCATAAATCGCCGTTTCGCACGAAAGAAACATGAATTTGTCAGTTTGAATAGTTCAAAACAGCGTTTTTCTATGTTTTTGCAAGTTTAAAACAGCAATTTTATCGTCATTTCTCATAAATCGCCGTTTCACACGAAAGAAACATGAATTTGTCAGTTTGAATTGTTCAAAACAGCGTTTTTCTATGTTTTTGCAAGTTTAAAACAGAAATTTTATCATAATTTCTCATAAATCGCCGTTTCGCATGGAAGAAACATGAATTTGTCAGTTTGAATAGTTAAAAACATCGTTTTTCAATGTTTTTGCAAGTTTAAAACAGCAATTGTATCGTGATTTCACAAAAATCTACCGTTTCCAACGTAAGAAACATGAATTTATCAGTTTGAGTAGTTGAAAACACCGTTTTTCTATGTTTTTGAAAGTTTAAAACAGCAATTTTAGCGTGATTTCACAAAAATCCACCGTTTCGAACGTAAGAAACATGAATTTATCAGTTTGAATAGTTGAAAACAGCTTTTTTCTTTGTTTTTGCAAGTTTAAAACAGCAATTTTATCGTCATTTCTCATAAATCGCCGTTTCGCACGAAAGAAACATGAATTTGTCAGTTTGAATAGTTCAAAACAGCGTTTTTCTATGTTTTTGCAAGTTTAAAACAGCAATTGTATCGTCATTTCTCATAAATCGCCGTTTCGCACGAAAGAAACATGAATTTGTCAGTTTGAATAGTTCAAAACAGCGTTTTTCTATGTTTTTGCAAGTATAAAACAGCAATTTTATCGTCATTTCTTATAAATCGCCGTTTCACACGAAAGAAACATGAATTTGTCAGTTTAAATAGTTCAAAACAGCGTTTTTCTATGTTTTTGCAAGTTTAAAACAGCAATTTTAGCGTGATTTCACAAAAATCCACCGTTTTGAACGTAAGAAACATGAATTTATCAGTTTGAATAGTTAAAAACAGCGTTTTTCTATGTTTTTGCAAGTTTAAAACAGCAATTTTATCGTCATTTCTCATAAATCGCCGTTTCACACGAAAGAAACATGAATTTGTCAGTTTGAATAGTTCAAAACAGCGTTTTTCTATGTTTTTGCAATTTAAAACAGCAATTTTATCGTCATTTCTCATAAATTGCCGTTTCGCACGAAAGAAACATGAATTTGTCAGTTTGAATAGTTCAAAACAGCGTTTTTCTATGTTTTTGCAAGTTTAAAACAGCAATTTTATCGTCATTTCTTATAAATCGCCGTTTCGCACGAAAGAAACATGAATTTGTCAGTTTGAATAGTTCAAAACAGCGTTTTTCTATGTTTTTGCAAGTTTAAAACAGCAATTTCATCGTCATTTCTCATAAATCGCCGTTTCGCACGAAAGAAACATGAATTTGTCAGTTTGAATAGTTCAAAACAGCGTTTTTCTATGTTTTTGCAAGTTTAAAACAGCAATTTTATCGTCAATTCTCATAAATCGCCGTTTCACACGAAAGAAACATGAATTTGTCAGTTTGAATTGTTCAAAACAGCGTTTTTCTATGTTTTTGCAAGTTTAAAACAGCAATTTTATCGTAATTTCTCATAAATCGCCGTTTCGCACGGAAGAAACATGAATTTGTAAGTTTGAATAGTTGAAAACATCGTTTTTCAATGTTTTTGCAAGTTTAAAAAAGCAATTTTATCGTGATTTCACAAAAATCCACCGTTTCCAACGTAAGAAACATGAATTTATCAGTTTGAATAGTTGAAAACACCGTTTTTCTATGTTTTTGCAAGTTTAAAACAGCAATTTTATCGTGATTTCACAAAAATCCACCGTTTCGAACGTAAGAAACATGAATTTATCAGTTTGAATAGTTGAAAACAGCTTTTTTCTATATTTTTGCAAGTTTAAAACAGCAATTTTATCGTCATTTCTCATAAATCGCCGTTTCGCACGAAAGAAACATGAATTTGTCAGTTTGAGTAGTTCAAAACAGCGTTTTTCTATGTTTGTGCAAGTTTAAAACAGCAATTGTATCGTTATTTCTCATAAATCGCCGTTTCGCACGAAAGAAACATGAATTTGTCAGTTTGAATAGTTCAAAACAACGTTTTTCTATGTTTTTGCAAGTATAAAACAGCAATTTTATCGTCATTTCTCATAAATCGCCGTTTCACACGAAAGAAACATGAATTTGTCAGTTTGAATAGTTCAAAACAGCGTTTTTCTATGTTTTTGCAAGTTTAAAACAGCAATTTTATCGTGATTTCACAAAAATCCACCGTTTCCAACGTAAGAAACATGAATTTATCAGTTTAAATAGTTGAAAACACCGTTTTTCTATGTTTTTGCAAGTTTAAAACAGCAATTTTATCGTGATTTCACAAAAATCCACCGTTTCGAACAAAAGAAACATGAATTTATCAGTTTGAATAGTTGAAAACTGCTTTTTTCTATGTTTTTGCAAGTTTAAAACAGCAATTTTATCGTCATTTCTCAAAAATCGCCGTTTCGCATGAAAGAAACATGAATTTGTCAGTTTGAATAGTTCAAAACAGCGTTTTTCTATGTTTTTGCAATTTAAAACAGCAATTTTATCGTCATTTCTCATAAATCGCTGTTTCGCACGAAAGAAACATGAATTTGTCAGTTTTAATAGTTCAAAACAGCGTTTTTCTATGTTTTTGCAAGTTTAAAACAGCAATTTAATCGTCATTTCTTATAAATCGCCGTTTCGCACGAAAGAAACATGAATTTGTCAGTTTGAATAGTTCAAAACAGCGTTTTTCTATGTTTTTGCAAGTTTAAAACAGCAATTTTATCGTCATTTCTCATAAATCGCCGTTTTGCACGAAAGAAACATGAATTTGTCAGTTTGAATAGTTCAAAACAGCATTTTTCTATGTTTTTGCAAGTATAAAACTGCATATTTATCGTCATTTCTCATAAATCGCCGTTTCACACGAAAGAAACATGAATTTGTCAGTTTGCATAGTTCAAAACAGCGTTTTTCTACGTTTTTGCAATTTAAAACAGCAATTTTATCGTCATTTCTCATAAATCGCCGTTTCGCTCGGAAGAAACATGAATTTGTAAGTTTGAATAGTTGAAAACATCGTTTTTCAATGTTTTTGCAAGTTTAAAAAAGCAATTTTATCGTGATTTCACAAAAATCCACCGTTTCCAACGTAAGAAACATGAATTTATCAGTTTGAATAGTTGAAAACACCGTTTTTCTATGTTTTTGCAAGTTTAAAACAGCAATTTTATCGTGATTTCACAAAAATCCACCGTTTCGAACGTAAGAAACATGAATTTATCAGTTTAAATAGTTGAAAACAGCTTTTTTCTATGTTTTTGCAAGTTTAAAACAGCAATTTTATCGTCATTTCTCATAAATCGCCGTTTCGCACGAAAGAAACATGAATTTGTCAGTTTGAATAGTTCAAAACAGCGTTTTTCTATGTTTTTGCAAGTTTAAAACAGCAATTTTATCGTCATTTCTCATAAATCGCCGTTTCGCACGAAAGAAACATGAATTTGTCAGTTTGAATAGTTAAAGACATCGTTTTTCAATAATTTTGCAAGTTTAAAAAAGCAATTTTATCGTGATTTCACAAAAATCCACCGTTTCCAACGTAAGATACATGAATTTATCAGTTTGAATAGTTGAAAACACCGTTTTTCTATGTTTTTGCAAGTTTAAAACAGCAATTTTATCGTAATTTCTCATAAATCGCCGTTTCGCACGGAAGAAACATGAATTTGTAAGTTTGAATAGTTGAAAACATCGTTTTTCAATGTTTTTGCAAGTTTAAAAAAGCAATTTTATCGTGATTTCACAAAAATCCACCGTTTCCAACGTAAGAAACATGAATTTATCAGTTTGAATAGTTGAAAACACCGTTTTTCTATGTTTTTGCAAGTTTAAAACAGCAATTTTATCGTGATTTCACAAAAATCCACCGTTTCGAACAAAAGAAACATGAATTTATCAGTTTGAATAGTTGAAAACTGCTTTTTTCTATGTTTTTGCAAGTTTAAAACAGCAATTTTATCGTCATTTCTCAAAAATCGCCGTTTCGCATGAAAGAAACATGAATTTGTCAGTTTGAATAGTTCAAAACAGCGTTTTTCTATGTTTTTGCAATTTAAAACAGCAATTTTATCGTCATTTCTCATAAATCGCTGTTTCGCACGAAAGAAACATGAATTTGTCAGTTTTAATAGTTCAAAACAGCGTTTTTCTATGTTTTTGCAAGTTTAAAACAGCAATTTAATCGTCATTTCTTATAAATCGCCGTTTCGCACGAAAGAAACATGAATTTGTCAGTTTGAATAGTTCAAAACAGCGTTTTTCTATGTTTTTGCAAGTTTAAAACAGCAATTTTATCGTCATTTCTCATAAATCGCCGTTTTGCACGAAAGAAACATGAATTTGTCAGTTTGAATAGTTCAAAACAGCATTTTTCTATGTTTTTGCAAGTATAAAACTGCATATTTATCGTCATTTCTCATAAATCGCCGTTTCACACGAAAGAAACATGAATTTGTCAGTTTGCATAGTTCAAAACAGCGTTTTTCTACGTTTTTGCAATTTAAAACAGCAATTTTATCGTCATTTCTCATAAATCGCCGTTTCGCTCGGAAGAAACATGAATTTGTAAGTTTGAATAGTTGAAAACATCGTTTTTCAATGTTTTTGCAAGTTTAAAAAAGCAATTTTATCGTGATTTCACAAAAATCCACCGTTTCCAACGTAAGAAACATGAATTTATCAGTTTGAATAGTTGAAAACACCGTTTTTCTATGTTTTTGCAAGTTTAAAACAGCAATTTTATCGTGATTTCACAAAAATCCACCGTTTCGAACGTAAGAAACATGAATTTATCAGTTTAAATAGTTGAAAACAGCTTTTTTCTATGTTTTTGCAAGTTTAAAACAGCAATTTTATCGTCATTTCTCATAAATCGCCGTTTCGCACGAAAGAAACATGAATTTGTCAGTTTGAATAGTTCAAAACAGCGTTTTTCTATGTTTTTGCAAGTTTAAAACAGCAATTTTATCGTCATTTCTCATAAATCGCCGTTTCGCACGAAAGAAACATGAATTTGTCAGTTTGAATAGTTAAAGACATCGTTTTTCAATAATTTTGCAAGTTTAAAAAAGCAATTTTATCGTGATTTCACAAAAATCCACCGTTTCCAACGTAAGATACATGAATTTATCAGTTTGAATAGTTGAAAACACCGTTTTTCTATGTTTTTGCAAGTTTAAAACAGCAATTTTATCGTAATTTCTCATAAATCGCCGTTTCGCACGGAAGAAACATGAATTTGTAAGTTTGAATAGTTGAAAACATCGTTTTTCAATGTTTTTGCAAGTTTAAAAAAGCAATTTTATCGTGATTTCACAAAAATCCACCGTTTCCAACGTAAGAAACATGAATTTATCAGTTTGAATAGTTGAAAACACCGTTTTTCTATGTTTTTGCAAGTTTAAAACAGCAATTTTATCGTGATTTCACAAAAATCCACCGTTTCGAACGTAAGAAACATGAATTTATCAGTTTGAATAGTTGAAAACAGCTTTTTTCTAAGTTTTTGCAAGTTTAAAACAGCAATTTTATCGTCATTTCTCATAAATCGCCGTTTCACACGAAAGAAACATGAATTTGTCAGTTTGAATAGTTCAAAACAGCGTTTTTCTATGTTTTTGCAATTTAAAACAGCAATTTTATCGTCATTTCTCATAAATCGCCGTTTCGCACGAAAGAAACATGAATTTGTCAGTTTGAATAGTTCAAAACAGCGTTTTTCTATGTTTTTGCAAGTTTAAAACAGCAATTTTATCGTCATTTCTTATAAATCGCCGTTTCGCACGAAAGAAACATGAATTTGTCAGTTTGAATAGTTCAAAACAGCGTTTTTCTATGTTTTTGCAAGTTTAAAACAGCAATTTTATCGTCATTTCTCATAAATCGGCGTTTCGCACGAAAGAAACATGAATTTGTCAGTTTGAACAGTTCAAAACAGCGTTTTTCTATGTTTTTGCAAGTTTAAAACAGCAATTTTATCGTCATTTCTCATAAATCGCCGTTTCACACGAAAGAAACATGAATTTGTCAGTTTGAATTGTTCAAAACAGCGTTTTTCTATGTTTTTGCAAGTTTAAAACAGCAATTTTATCGTAATTTCTCATAAATCGCCGTTTCGCACGGAAGAAACATGAATTTGTAAGTTTGAATAGTTGAAAACACCGTTTTTCTATGTTTTTGCAAGTTTAAAACAGCAATTTTATCGTGATTTCACAAAAATCCTCCGTTTCGAACGTAAGAAACATGAATTTATCAGTTGGAATAGTTGAAAACAGCTTTTTTCTATGTTTTTGCAAGTTTAAAACAGCAATTTTATCGTCATTTCTCATAAATCGCCGTTTCGCACGAAAGAAACATGAATTTGTCAGTTTGAATAGTTCAAAACAGCGTTTTTCTATGTTTTTGCAAGTTTAAAACAGCAATTTTATCGTCATTTCTCATAAATCGCCGTTTCACATGAAAGAAACATGAATTTGTCAGTTTGAATAGTTCAAAACAGCGTTTTTCTATGTTTTTGCAAGTTTAAAACAGCAATTTTATCGTGATTTCACAAAAATCCACCGTTTCCAACGTAAGAAACATGAATTTATCAGTTTGAATAGTTGAAAACACCGTTTTTCTATGTTTTTGCAAGTTTAAAACAGCAATTTTATCGTGATTTCACAAAAATCCTCCGTTTCGAACGTAAGAAACATGAATTTATCAGTTTGAATAGTTGAAAACAGCTTTTTTCTATGTTTTTGCAAGTTTAAAACAGCAATTTTATCGTCATTTCTCATAAATCGCCGTTTCGCACGAAAGAAACATGAATTTGTCAGTTTGAATAGTTCAAAACAGCGTTTTTCTATGTTTTTGCAAGTTTAAAACAGCAATTTTATCGTCATTTCTCATAAATCGCCGTTTCACATGAAAGAAACATGAATTTGTCAGTTTGAATAGTTCAAAACAGCGTTTTTCTATGTTTTTGCAAGTTTAAAACAGCAATTTTATCGTGATTTCACAAAAATCCACCGTTTCCAACGTAAGAAACATGAATTTATCAGTTTGAATAGTTGAAAACACCGTTTTTCTATGTTTTTGCAAGTTTAAAACAGCAATTTTATCGTGATTCCACAAAAATCCTCCGTTTCGAACGTAAGAAACATGAATTTATCAGTTTGAATAGTTGAAAACAGCTTTTTTCTATGTTTTTGCAAGTTTAAAACAGCAATTTTATCGTCATTTCTCATAAATCGCCGTTTCGCACGAAAGAAACATGAATTTGTCAGTTTGAATAGTTCAAAACAGCGTTTTTCTATGTTTTTGCAAGTTTAAAACAGCAATTTTATCGTCATTTCTCATAAATCGCCGTTTCACATGAAAGAAACATGAATTTGTCAGTTTGAATAGTTCAAAACAGCGTTTTTCTATGTTTTTGCAAGTTTAAAACAGCAATTTTATCGTGATTTCACAAAAATCCACCGTTTCCAACGTAAGAAACATGAATTTATCAGTTTGAATAGTTGAAAACACCGTTTTTCTATGTTTTTGCAAGTTTAAAACAGCAATTTTATCGTGATTCCACAAAAATCCTCCGTTTCGAACGTAAGAAACATGAATTTATCAGTTTGAATAGTTGAAAACAGCTTTTTTCTATGTTTTTGCAAGTTTAAAACAGCAATTTTATCGTCATTTCTCATAAATCGCCGTTTCGCACGAAAGAAACATGAATTTGTCAGTTTGAATAGTTCAAAACAGCGTTTTTCTATGTTTTTGCAAGTTTAAAACAGCAATTTTATCGTCATTTCTCATAAATCGCCGTTTCACATGAAAGAAACATGAATTTGTCAGTTTGAATAGTTCAAAACAGCGTTTTTCTATGTTTTTGCAATTTAAAACAGCAATTTTATCGTCATTTCTCATAAATCGCCGTTTCGCACGA
The DNA here is from genome assembly GCA_963942605.1 of Poecilus cupreus. Lineage (NCBI taxonomy): Eukaryota > Metazoa > Arthropoda > Insecta > Coleoptera > Carabidae > Poecilus > Poecilus cupreus. The sequence goes on from CAWWDY010001081.1 coordinate 126,996, forward strand.
AAGAAACATGAATTTGTCAGTTTGAATAGTTCAAAACAGCGTTTTTCTATGTTTTTGCAAGTTTAAAACAGCAATTTTATCGTCATTTCTTATAAATCGCCGTTTCGCACGAAAGAAACATGAATTTATCAGTTTGAATAGTTGAAAACACCGTTTTTCTATGTTTTTGCAAGTTTAAAACAGCAATTTTATCGTAATTTCTCATAAATCGCCGTTTCGCACGGAAGAAACATGAATTTGTAAGTTTGAATAGTTGAAAACATCGTTTTTCAATGTTTTTGCAAGTTTAAAAAAGCAATTTTATCGTGATTTCACAAAAATCCACCGTTTCCAACGTAAGAAACATGAATTTATCAGTTTGAATAGTTGAAAACACCGTTTTTCTATGTTTTTGCAAGTTTAAAACAGCAATTTTATCGTGATTTCACAAAAATCCACCGTTTCGAACGTAAGAAACATGAATTTATCAGTTTGAATAGTTGAAAACAGCTTTTTTCTAAGTTTTTGCAAGTTTAAAACAGCAATTTTATCGTCATTTCTCATAAATCGCCGTTTCACACGAAAGAAACATGAATTTGTCAGTTTGAATAGTTCAAAACAGCGTTTTTCTATGTTTTTGCAATTTAAAACAGCAATTTTATCGTCATTTCTCATAAATCGCCGTTTCGCACGAAAGAAACATGAATTTGTCAGTTTGAATAGTTCAAAACAGCGTTTTTCTATGTTTTTGCAAGTTTAAAACAGCAATTTTATCGTCATTTCTTATAAATCGCCGTTTCGCACGAAAGAAACATGAATTTGTCAGTTTGAATAGTTCAAAACAGCGTTTTTCTATGTTTTTGCAAGTTTAAAACAGCAATTTTATCGTCATTTCTCATAAATCGGCGTTTCGCACGAAAGAAACATGAATTTGTCAGTTTGAACAGTTCAAAACAGCGTTTTTCTATGTTTTTGCAAGTTTAAAACAGCAATTTTATCGTCATTTCTCATAAATCGCCGTTTCACACGAAAGAAACATGAATTTGTCAGTTTGAATTGTTCAAAACAGCGTTTTTCTATGTTTTTGCAAGTTTAAAACAGCAATTTTATCGTAATTTCTCATAAATCGCCGTTTCGCACGGAAGAAACATGAATTTGTAAGTTTGAATAGTTGAAAACACCGTTTTTCTATGTTTTTGCAAGTTTAAAACAGCAATTTTATCGTGATTTCACAAAAATCCTCCGTTTCGAACGTAAGAAACATGAATTTATCAGTTGGAATAGTTGAAAACAGCTTTTTTCTATGTTTTTGCAAGTTTAAAACAGCAATTTTATCGTCATTTCTCATAAATCGCCGTTTCGCACGAAAGAAACATGAATTTGTCAGTTTGAATAGTTCAAAACAGCGTTTTTCTATGTTTTTGCAAGTTTAAAACAGCAATTTTATCGTCATTTCTCATAAATCGCCGTTTCACATGAAAGAAACATGAATTTGTCAGTTTGAATAGTTCAAAACAGCGTTTTTCTATGTTTTTGCAAGTTTAAAACAGCAATTTTATCGTGATTTCACAAAAATCCACCGTTTCCAACGTAAGAAACATGAATTTATCAGTTTGAATAGTTGAAAACACCGTTTTTCTATGTTTTTGCAAGTTTAAAACAGCAATTTTATCGTGATTTCACAAAAATCCTCCGTTTCGAACGTAAGAAACATGAATTTATCAGTTTGAATAGTTGAAAACAGCTTTTTTCTATGTTTTTGCAAGTTTAAAACAGCAATTTTATCGTCATTTCTCATAAATCGCCGTTTCGCACGAAAGAAACATGAATTTGTCAGTTTGAATAGTTCAAAACAGCGTTTTTCTATGTTTTTGCAAGTTTAAAACAGCAATTTTATCGTCATTTCTCATAAATCGCCGTTTCACATGAAAGAAACATGAATTTGTCAGTTTGAATAGTTCAAAACAGCGTTTTTCTATGTTTTTGCAAGTTTAAAACAGCAATTTTATCGTGATTTCACAAAAATCCACCGTTTCCAACGTAAGAAACATGAATTTATCAGTTTGAATAGTTGAAAACACCGTTTTTCTATGTTTTTGCAAGTTTAAAACAGCAATTTTATCGTGATTTCACAAAAATCCTCCGTTTCGAACGTAAGAAACATGAATTTATCAGTTTGAATAGTTGAAAACAGCTTTTTTCTATGTTTTTGCAAGATTAAAACAGCAATTTTATCGTCATTTCTCATAAATCGCCGTTTCGCACGAAAGAAACATGAATTTGTCAGTTTGAATAGTTCAAAACAGCGTTTTTCTATGTTTTTGCAAGTTTAAAACAGCAATTTTATCGTCATTTCTCATAAATCGCCGTTTCACATGAAAGAAACATGAATTTGTCAGTTTGAATAGTTCAAAACAGCGTTTTTCTATGTTTTTGCAATTTAAAACAGCAATTTTATCGTCATTTCTCATAAATCGCCGTTTCGCACGAAAGAAACATGAATTTGTCAGTTTGAATAGTTCAAAACAGCGTTTTTCTATGTTTTTGCAAGTTTAAAACAGCAATTTTATCGTCATTTCTTATAAATCGCCGTTTCGCACGAAAGAAACATGAATTTATCAGTTTGAATAGTTGAAAACACCGTTTTTCTATGTTTTTGCAAGTTTAAAACAGCAATTTTATCGTAATTTCTCATAAATCGCCGTTTCGCACGGAAGAAACATGAATTTGTAAGTTTGAATAGTTGAAAACATCGTTTTTCAATGTTTTTGCAAGTTTAAAAAAGCAATTTTATCGTGATTTCACAAAAATCCACCGTTTCCAACGTAAGAAACATGAATTTATCAGTTTGAATAGTTGAAAACACCGTTTTTCTATGTTTTTGCAAGTTTAAAACAGCAATTTTATCGTGATTTCACAAAAATCCACCGTTTCGAACGTAAGAAATATGAATTTATCAGTTTGAATAGTTGAAAACAGCTTTTTTCTATGTTTTTGCAAGTTTAAAACAGCAATTTTATCGTCATTTCTCATAAATCGCCGTTTCGCACGAAAGAAACATGAATTTGTCAGTTTGAATAGTTCAAAACAGCGTTTTTCTATGTTTTTGCAAGTTTAAAACAGCAATTGTATCGTCATTTCTCATAAATCGCCGTTTCGTACGAAAGAAACATGAATTTGTCAGTTTGAATAGTTCAAAACAGCGTTTTTCTATGTTTTTGCAAGTATAAAACAGCAATTTTATCGTCATTTCTCATAAATCGCCGTTTCACACGAAAGAAACATAAATTTGTCAGTTTGAATAGTTCAAAACAGCGTTTTTCTATGTTTTTGCAAGTTTAAAACAGAAATTTTATCGTCATTTCTCATAAATCGCCGTTTCACACGAAAGAAACATGAATTTGTCAGTTTGCATAGTTCAAAACAGCGTTTTTATATGTTTTTGCAATTTAAAACAGCAATTTTATCGTCATTTCTCATAAATCGCCGTTTCACACGGAAGAAACATGAATTTGTAAGTTTGAATAGCTGAAAACATCGTTTTTCAATGTTTTTGCAAATTTAAAAAAGCAATTTTATCGTGATTTCACAAAAATCCACCGTTTCCAACGTAAGAAACATGAATTTATCAGTTTGAATAGTTGAAAACACCGTTTTTCTATGTTTTTGCAAGTTTAAAACAGCAATTTTATCGTGATTTCACAAAAATCCTCCGTTTCGAACGTAAGAAACATTAATTTATCAGTTGGAATAGTTGAAAACAGCTTTTTTCTATGTTTTTGCAAGTTAAAAACAGCAATTTTATCGTCTTTTCTCATAAATCGCCGTTTCGCACGAAAGAAACATGAATTTGTCAGTTTGAATAGTTCAAAACAGCGTTTTTCTATGTTTTTGCAAGTTTAAAACAGCAATTTTATCGTCATTTCTCATAAATCGCCGTTTCACATGAAAGAAACATGAATTTGTCAGTTTGAATAGTTCAAAACAGCGTTTTTCTATGTTTTTGCAATTTAAAACAGCAATTTTATCGTCATTTCTCATAAATCGCCGTTTCGCACGAAAGAAACATGAATTTGTCAGTTTGAATAGTTCAAAACAGCGTTTTTCTATGTTTTTGCAAGTTTAAAACAGCAATTTTATCGTCATTTCTTATAAATCGCCGTTTCGCACGAAAGAAACATGAATTTATCAGTTTGAATAGTTGAAAACACCGTTTTTCTATGTTTTTGCAAGTTTAAAACAGCAATTTTATCGTAATTTCTCATAAATCGCCGTTTCGCACGGAAGAAACATGAATTTGTAAGTTTGAATAGTTGAAAACATCGTTTTTCAATGTTTTTGCAAGTTTAAAAAAGCAATTTTATCGTGATTTCACAAAAATCCACCGTTTCCAACGTAAGAAACATGAATTTATCAGTTTGAATAGTTGAAAACACCGTTTTTCTATGTTTTTGCAAGTTTAAAACAGCAATTTTATCGTGATTTCACAAAAATCCACCGTTTCGAACGTAAGAAACATGAATCTATCAGTTTAAATAGTTGAAAACAGCTTTTTTCTATGTTTTTGCAAGTTTAAAACAGCAATTTTATCGTCATTTCTCATAAATCGCCGTTTCGCACGAAAGAAACATGAATTTGTCAGTTTGAATAGTTCAAAACAGCGTTTTTCTATGTTTTTGCAAGTTTAAAACAGCAATTGTATCGTCATTTCTCATAAATCGCCGTTTCGCACGAAAGAAACATGAATTTGTCAGTTTGAATAGTTCAAAACAGCGTTTTTCTATGTTTTTGCAAGTATAAAACAGCAATTTTATCGTCATTTCTCATAAATCGCCGTTTCACACGAAAGAAACATGAATTTGTCAGTTTGAATAGTTCAAAACAGCGTTTTTCTATGTTTTTGCAAGTTTAAAACAGCAATTTTATCGTCATTTCTCATAAATCGCCGTTTCGCACGAAAGAAACCTGATTTTATCAGTTTAAATAGTTAAAAACAGCGTTTTTCTATGTTTTTGCAAGTTTAAAACAGCAATTTTATCGTCATTTCTCATAAATCGCCGTTTCGCACGAAAGAAACATAAATATGTCAGTTTGAATAGTTCAAAACAGCGTTTTTCTATGTTTTTGCAAGTTTAAAACAGAAATTTTATCGTCATTTCTCATAAATCGCCGTTTCACACGAAAGAAACATGAATTTTTCAGTTTAAATAGTTCAAAACAGCGTTTTTCTATGTTTTTGCAAGTTTAAAACAGCAATTTTATCGTCATTTCTCATAAATCGCCGTTTCACACGAAAGAAACATGAATTTGTCAGGTTGAATAGTTCAAAACAGCGTTTTTCTATGTTTTTGCAAGTTTAAAACAGCAATTTTATCGTGATTTCACAAAAATCCACCGTTTCCAACGTAAGAAACATGAATTTATCAGTTTGAATAGTTGAAAACACCGTTTTTCTATGTTTCTGCAAGTTTAAAACAGCAATTTTATCGTGATTTCACAAAAATCCACCGTTTCGAACGAAAGAAACATGAATTTATCAGTTTGAATAGTTGAAAACTGCTTTTTTCTATATTTTTGCAAGTTTAAAACAGCAATTTTATCGTCATTTCTCATAAATCGCCGTTTCGCACGAAAGAAACATGAATTTGTCAGTTTGAATAGTTCAAAACAGCGTTTTTCTATGTTTTTGCAAGTTTAAAACAGCAATTTTATCGTCATTTCTCATAAATCGCCGTTTCACACGAAAGAAACATGAATTTGTCAGTTTGAATAGTTCAAAACAGCGTTTTTCTATGTTTTTGCAAGTTTAAAACAGCAATTTTATCGTCATTTCTTATAAATCGCCGTTTCGCACGAAAGAAACATGAATTTGTCAGTTTGAATAGTTCAAAACAGCGTTTTTCTATGTTTTTGCAAGTTTAAAACAGCAATTGTATCGTCATTTCTCATAAATCGCCGTTTCGCACGAAAGAAACATGAATTTGTCAGTTTGAATAGTTCAAAACAGCGTTTTTCTATGTTTTTGCAAGTATAAAACAGCAATTTTATCGTCATTTCTCATAAATAGCCGTTTCACACGAAAGAAACATGAATTTGTCAGTTTGAATAGTTCAAAACAGCGTTTTTCTATGTTTTTGCAAGTTTAAAACAGCAATTTTATCGTCATTTCTCATAAATCGCCGTTTCGCACGAAAGAAACCTGATTTTATCAGTTTAAATAGTTAAAAACAGCGTTTTTCTATGTTTTTGCAATTTTAAAACAGCAATTTTATCGTCATTTCTCATAAATCGCCGTTTCGCACGAAAGAAACATAAATTTGTCAGTTTGAATAGTTCAAAACAGCGTTTTTCTATGTTTTTGCAAGTTTAAAACAGCAATTTTATCGTCATTTCTCATAAATCGGCGTTTCGCACGAAAGAAACATGAATTTGTCAGTTTGAACAGTTCAAAACAGCGTTTTTCTATGTTTTTGCAAGTTTAAAACAGCAATTTTATCGTCATTTCTCATAAATCGCCGTTTCACACGAAAGAAACATGAATTTGTCAGTTTGAATTGTTCAAAACAGCGTTTTTCTATGTTTTTGCAAGTTTAAAACAGCAATTTTATCGTAATTTCTCATAAATCGCCGTTTCGCACGGAAGAAACATGAATTTGTAAGTTTGAATAGTTGAAAACACCGTTTTTCTATGTTTTTGCAAGTTTAAAACAGCAATTTTATCGTGATTTCACAAAAATCCTCCGTTTCGAACGTAAGAAACATGAATTTATCAGTTGGAATAGTTGAAAACAGCTTTTTTCTATGTTTTTGCAAGTTTAAAACAGCAATTTTATCGTCATTTCTCATAAATCGCCGTTTCGCACGAAAGAAACATGAATTTGTCAGTTTGAATAGTTCAAAACAGCGTTTTTCTATGTTTTTGCAAGTTTAAAACAGCAATTTTATCGTCATTTCTCATAAATCGCCGTTTCACATGAAAGAAACATGAATTTGTCAGTTTGAATAGTTCAAAACAGCGTTTTTCTATGTTTTTGCAAGTTTAAAACAGCAATTTTATCGTGATTTCACAAAAATCCACCGTTTCCAACGTAAGAAACATGAATTTATCAGTTTGAATAGTTGAAAACACCGTTTTTCTATGTTTTTGCAAGTTTAAAACAGCAATTTTATCGTGATTTCACAAAAATCCTCCGTTTCGAACGTAAGAAACATGAATTTATCAGTTTGAATAGTTGAAAACAGCTTTTTTCTATGTTTTTGCAAGTTTAAAACAGCAATTTTATCGTCATTTCTCATAAATCGCCGTTTCGCACGAAAGAAACATGAATTTGTCAGTTTGAATAGTTCAAAACAGCGTTTTTCTATGTTTTTGCAAGTTTAAAACAGCAATTTTATCGTCATTTCTCATAAATCGCCGTTTCACATGAAAGAAACATGAATTTGTCAGTTTGAATAGTTCAAAACAGCGTTTTTCTATGTTTTTGCAAGTTTAAAACAGCAATTTTATCGTGATTTCACAAAAATCCACCGTTTCCAACGTAAGAAACATGAATTTATCAGTTTGAATAGTTGAAAACACCGTTTTTCTATGTTTTTGCAAGTTTAAAACAGCAATTTTATCGTGATTTCACAAAAATCCTCCGTTTCGAACGTAAGAAACATGAATTTATCAGTTTGAATAGTTGAAAACAGCTTTTTTCTATGTTTTTGCAAGTTTAAAACAGCAATTTTATCGTCATTTCTCATAAATCGCCGTTTCGCACGAAAGAAACATGAATTTGTCAGTTTGAATAGTTCAAAACAGCGTTTTTATATGTTTTTGCAAGTTTAAAACAGCAATTTTATCGTCATTTCTCATAAATCGCCGTTTCACATGAAAGAAACATGAATTTGTCAGTTTGAATAGTTCAAAACAGCGTTTTTCTATGTTTTTGCAATTTAAAACAGCAATTTTATCGTCATTTCTCATAAATCGCCGTTTCGCACGAAAGAAACATGAATTTGTCAGTTTGAATAGTTCAAAACAGCGTTTTTCTATGTTTTTGCAAGTTTAAAACAGCAATTTTATCGTCATTTCTTATAAATCGCCGTTTCGCACGAAAGAAACATGAATTTATCAGTTTGAATAGTTGAAAACACCGTTTTTCTATGTTTTTGCAAGTTTAAAACAGCAATTTTATCGTAATTTCTCATAAATCGCCGTTTCGCACGGAAGAAACATGAATTTGTAAGTTTGAATAGTTGAAAACACCGTTTTTCTATGTTTTTGCAAGTTTAAAACAGCAATTTTATCGTGATTTCACAAAAATCCTCCGTTTCGAACGTAAGAAACATGAATTTATCAGTTGGAATAGTTGAAAACAGCTTTTTTCTATGTTTTTGCAAGTTTAAAACAGCAATTTTATCGTCATTTCTCATAAATCGCCGTTTCGCACGAAAGAAACATGAATTTGTCAGTTTGAATAGTTCAAAACAGCGTTTTTCTATGTTTTTGCAAGTTTAAAACAGCAATTTTATCGTCATTTCTCATAAATCGCCGTTTCACATGAAAGAAACATGAATTTGTCAGTTTGAATAGTTCAAAACAGCGTTTTTCTATGTTTTTGCAATTTAAAACAGCAATTTTATCGTCATTTCTCATAAATCGCCGTTTCGCACGAAAGAAACATGAATTTGTCAGTTTGAATAGTTCAAAACAGCGTTTTTCTATGTTTTTGCAAGTTTAAAACAGCAATTTTATCGTCATTTCTTATAAATCGCCGTTTCGCACGAAAGAAACATGAATTTATCAGTTTGAATAGTTGAAAACACCGTTTTTCTATGTTTTTGCAAGTTTAAAACAGCAATTTTATCGTAATTTCTCATAAATCGCCGTTTCGCACGGAAGAAACATGAATTTGTAAGTTTGAATAGTTGAAAACACCGTTTTTCTATGTTTTTGCAAGTTTAAAACAGCAATTTTATCGTGATTTCACAAAAATCCTCCGTTTCGAACGTAAGAAACATGAATTTATCAGTTGGAATAGTTGAAAACAGCTTTTTTCTATGTTTTTGCAAGTTTAAAACAGCAATTTTATCGTCATTTCTCATAAATCGCCGTTTCGCACGAAAGAAACATGAATTTGTCAGTTTGAATAGTTCAAAACAGCGTTTTTCTATGTTTTTGCAAGTTTAAAACAGCAATTTTATCGTCATTTCTCATAAATCGCCGTTTCACATGAAAGAAACATGAATTTGTCAGTTTGAATAGTTCAAAACAGCGTTTTTCTATGTTTTTGCAAGTTTAAAACAGCAATTTTATCGTGATTTCACAAAAATCCACCGTTTCCAACGTAAGAAACATGAATTTATCAGTTTGAATAGTTGAAAACACCGTTTTTCTATGTTTTTGCAAGTTTAAAACAGCAATTTTATCGTGATTTCACAAAAATCCTCCGTTTCGAACGTAAGAAACATGAATTTATCAGTTTGAATAGTTGAAAACAGCTTTTTTCTATGTTTTTGCAAGTTTAAAACAGCAATTTTATCGTCATTTCTCATAAATCGCCGTTTCGCACGAAAGAAACATGAATTTGTCAGTTTGAATAGTTCAAAACAGCGTTTTTCTATGTTTTTGCAAGTTTAAAACAGCAATTTTATCGTCATTTCTCATAAATCGCCGTTTCACATGAAAGAAACATGAATTTGTCAGTTTGAATAGTTCAAAACAGCGTTTTTCTATGTTTTTGCAAGTTTAAAACAGCAATTTTATCGTGATTTCACAAAAATCCACCGTTTCCAACGTAAGAAACATGAATTTATCAGTTTGAATAGTTGAAAACACCGTTTTTCTATGTTTTTGCAAGTTTAAAACAGCAATTTTATCGTGATTTCACAAAAATCCTCCGTTTCGAACGTAAGAAACATGAATTTATCAGTTTGAATAGTTGAAAACAGCTTTTTTCTATGTTTTTGCAAGTTTAAAACAGCAATTTTATCGTCATTTCTCATAAATCGCCGTTTCGCACGAAAGAAACATGAATTTGTCAGTTTGAATAGTTCAAAACAGCGTTTTTATATGTTTTTGCAAGTTTAAAACAGCAATTTTATCGTCATTTCTCATAAATCGCCGTTTCACATGAAAGAAACATGAATTTGTCAGTTTGAATAGTTCAAAACAGCGTTTTTCTATGTTTTTGCAAGTTTAAAACAGCAATTTTATCGTCATTTCTCATAAATCGCCGTTTCACATGAAAGAAACATGAATTTGTCAGTTTGAATAGTTCAAAACAGCGTTTTTCTATGTTTTTGCAATTTAAAACAGCAATTTTATCGTCATTTCTCATAAATCGCCGTTTCGCACGAAAGAAACATGAATTTGTCAGTTTGAATAGTTCAAAACAGCGTTTTTCTATGTTTTTGCAAGTTTAAAACAGCAATTGTATCGTCATTTCTCATAAATCGCCGTTTCGCACGAAAGAAACATGAATTTGTCAGTTTGAATAGTTCAAAACAGCGTTTTTCTATGTTTTTGCAAGTATAAAACAGCAATTTTATCGTCATTTCTTATAAATCGCCGTTTCACACGAAAGAAACATGAATTTGTCAGTTTAAATAGTTCAAAACAGCGTTTTTCTATGTTTTTGCAAGTTTAAAACAGCAATTTTAGCGTGATTTCACAAAAATCCACCGTTTTGAACGTAAGAAACATGAATTTATCAGTTTGAATAGTTAAAAACAGCGTTTTTCTATGTTTTTGCAAGTTTAAAACAGCAATTTTATCGTCATTTCTCATAAATCGCCGTTTCACACGAAAGAAACATGAATTTGTCAGTTTGAATAGTTCAAAACAGCGTTTTTCTATGTTTTTGCAATTTAAAACAGCAATTTTATCGTCATTTCTCATAAATTGCCGTTTCGCACGAAAGAAACATGAATTTGTCAGTTTGAATAGTTCAAAACAGCGTTTTTCTATGTTTTTGCAAGTTTAAAACAGCAATTTTATCGTCATTTCTTATAAATCGCCGTTTCGCACGAAAGAAACATGAATTTGTCAGTTTGAATAGTTCAAAACAGCGTTTTTCTATGTTTTTGCAAGTTTAAAACAGCAATTTCATCGTCATTTCTCATAAATCGCCGTTTCGCACGAAAGAAACATGAATTTGTCAGTTTGAATAGTTCAAAACAGCGTTTTTCTATGTTTTTGCAAGTTTAAAACAGCAATTTTATCGTCAATTCTCATAAATCGCCGTTTCACACGAAAGAAACATGAATTTGTCAGTTTGAATTGTTCAAAACAGCGTTTTTCTATGTTTTTGCAAGTTTAAAACAGCAATTTTATCGTAATTTCTCATAAATCGCCGTTTCGCACGGAAGAAACATGAATTTGTAAGTTTGAATAGTTGAAAACATCGTTTTTCAATGTTTTTGCAAGTTTAAAAAAGCAATTTTATCGTGATTTCACAAAAATCCACCGTTTCCAACGTAAGAAACATGAATTTATCAGTTTGAATAGTTGAAAACACCGTTTTTCTATGTTTTTGCAAGTTTAAAACAGCAATTTTATCGTGATTTCACAAAAATCCACCGTTTCGAACGTAAGAAACATGAATTTATCAGTTTGAATAGTTGAAAACAGCTTTTTTCTATATTTTTGCAAGTTTAAAACAGCAATTTTATCGTCATTTCTCATAAATCGCCGTTTCGCACGAAAGAAACATGAATTTGTCAGTTTGAGTAGTTCAAAACAGCGTTTTTCTATGTTTGTGCAAGTTTAAAACAGCAATTGTATCGTTATTTCTCATAAATCGCCGTTTCGCACGAAAGAAACATGAATTTGTCAGTTTGAATAGTTCGAAACAACGTTTTTCTATGTTTTTGCAAGTATAAAACAGCAATTTTATCGTCATTTCTCATAAATCGCCGTTTCACACGAAAGAAACATGAATTTGTCAGTTTGAATAGTTCAAAACAGCGTTTTTCTATGTTTTTGCAAGTTTAAAACAGCAATTTTATCGTGATTTCACAAAAATCCACCGTTTCCAACGTAAGAAACATGAATTTATCAGTTTAAATAGTTGAAAACACCGTTTTTCTATGTTTTTGCAAGTTTAAAACAGCAATTTTATCGTGATTTCACAAAAATCCACCGTTTCGAACAAAAGAAACATGAATTTATCAGTTTGAATAGTTGAAAACTGCTTTTTTCTATGTTTTTGCAAGTTTAAAACAGCAATTTTATCGTCATTTCTCAAAAATCGCCGTTTCGCATGAAAGAAACATGAATTTGTCAGTTTGAATAGTTCAAAACAGCGTTTTTCTATGTTTTTGCAATTTAAAACAGCAATTTTATCGTCATTTCTCATAAATCGCTGTTTCGCACGAAAGAAACATGAATTTGTCAGTTTTAATAGTTCAAAACAGCGTTTTTCTATGTTTTTGCAAGTTTAAAACAGCAATTTAATCGTCATTTCTTATAAATCGCCGTTTCGCACGAAAGAAACATGAATTTGTCAGTTTGAATAGTTCAAAACAGCGTTTTTCTATGTTTTTGCAAGTTTAAAACAGCAATTTTATCGTCATTTCTCATAAATCGCCGTTTTGCACGAAAGAAACATGAATTTGTCAGTTTGAATAGTTCAAAACAGCATTTTTCTATGTTTTTGCAAGTATAAAACTGCATATTTATCGTCATTTCTCATAAATCGCCGTTTCACACGAAAGAAACATGAATTTGTCAGTTTGCATAGTTCAAAACAGCGTTTTTCTACGTTTTTGCAATTTAAAACAGCAATTTTATCGTCATTTCTCATAAATCGCCGTTTCGCTCGGAAGAAACATGAATTTGTAAGTTTGAATAGTTGAAAACATCGTTTTTCAATGTTTTTGCAAGTTTAAAAAAGCAATTTTATCGTGATTTCACAAAAATCCACCGTTTCCAACGTAAGAAACATGAATTTATCAGTTTGAATAGTTGAAAACACCGTTTTTCTATGTTTTTGCAAGTTTAAAACAGCAATTTTATCGTGATTTCACAAAAATCCACCGTTTCGAACGTAAGAAACATGAATTTATCAGTTTAAATAGTTGAAAACAGCTTTTTTCTATGTTTTTGCAAGTTTAAAACAGCAATTTTATCGTCATTTCTCATAAATCGCCGTTTCGCACGAAAGAAACATGAATTTGTCAGTTTGAATAGTTCAAAACAGCGTTTTTCTATGTTTTTGCAAGTTTAAAACAGCAATTTTATCGTCATTTCTCATAAATCGCCGTTTCGCACGAAAGAAACATGAATTTGTCAGTTTGAATAGTTAAAGACATCGTTTTTCAATAATTTTGCAAGTTTAAAAAAGCAATTTTATCGTGATTTCACAAAAATCCACCGTTTCCAACGTAAGATACATGAATTTATCAGTTTGAATAGTTGAAAACACCGTTTTTCTATGTTTTTGCAAGTTTAAAACAGCAATTTTATCGTAATTTCTCATAAATCGCCGTTTCGCACGGAAGAAACATGAATTTGTAAGTTTGAATAGTTGAAAACATCGTTTTTCAATGTTTTTGCAAGTTTAAAAAAGCAATTTTATCGTGATTTCACAAAAATCCACCGTTTCCAACGTAAGAAACATGAATTTATCAGTTTGAATAGTTGAAAACACCGTTTTTCTATGTTTTTGCAAGTTTAAAACAGCAATTTTATCGTGATTTCACAAAAATCCACCGTTTCGAACGTAAGAAACATGAATTTATCAGTTTGAATAGTTGAAAACAGCTTTTTTCTAAGTTTTTGCAAGTTTAAAACAGCAATTTTATCGTCATTTCTCATAAATCGCCGTTTCACACGAAAGAAACATGAATTTGTCAGTTTGAATAGTTCAAAACAGCGTTTTTCTATGTTTTTGCAATTTAAAACAGCAATTTTATCGTCATTTCTCATAAATCGCCGTTTCGCACGAAAGAAACATGAATTTGTCAGTTTGAATAGTTCAAAACAGCGTTTTTCTATGTTTTTGCAAGTTTAAAACAGCAATTTTATCGTCATTTCTTATAAATCGCCGTTTCGCACGAAAGAAACATGAATTTGTCAGTTTGAATAGTTCAAAACAGCGTTTTTCTATGTTTTTGCAAGTTTAAAACAGCAATTTTATCGTCATTTCTCATAAATCGGCGTTTCGCACGAAAGAAACATGAATTTGTCAGTTTGAACAGTTCAAAACAGCGTTTTTCTATGTTTTTGCCAGTTTAAAACAGCAATTTTATCGTCATTTCTCATAAATCGCCGTTTCACACGAAAGAAACATGAATTTGTCAGTTTGAATTGTTCAAAACAGCGTTTTTCTATGTTTTTGCAAGTTTAAAACAGCAATTTTATCGTAATTTCTCATAAATCGCCGTTTCGCACGGAAGAAACATGAATTTGTAAGTTTGAATAGTTGAAAACACCGTTTTTCTATGTTTTTGCAAGTTTAAAACAGCAATTTTATCGTGATTTCACAAAAATCCTCCGTTTCGAACGTAAGAAACATGAATTTATCAGTTGGAATAGTTGAAAACAGCTTTTTTCTATGTTTTTGCAAGTTTAAAACAGCAATTTTATCGTCATTTCTCATAAATCGCCGTTTCGCACGAAAGAAACATGAATTTGTCAGTTTGAATAGTTCAAAACAGCGTTTTTCTATGTTTTTGCAAGTTTAAAACAGCAATTTTATCGTCATTTCTCATAAATCGCCGTTTCACATGAAAGAAACATGAATTTGTCAGTTTGAATAGTTCAAAACAGCGTTTTTCTATGTTTTTGCAAGTTTAAAACAGCAATTTTATCGTGATTTCACAAAAATCCACCGTTTCCAACGTAAGAAACATGAATTTATCAGTTTGAATAGTTGAAAACACCGTTTTTCTATGTTTTTGCAAGTTTAAAACAGCAATTTTATCGTGATTTCACAAAAATCCTCCGTTTCGAACGTAAGAAACATGAATTTATCAGTTTGAATAGTTGAAAACAGCTTTTTTCTATGTTTTTGCAAGTTTAAAACAGCAATTTTATCGTCATTTCTCATAAATCGCCGTTTCGCACGAAAGAAACATGAATTTGTCAGTTTGAATAGTTCAAAACAGCGTTTTTCTATGTTTTTGCAAGTTTAAAACAGCAATTTTATCGTCATTTCTCATAAATCGCCGTTTCACATGAAAGAAACATGAATTTGTCAGTTTGAATAGTTCAAAACAGCGTTTTTCTATGTTTTTGCAAGTTTAAAACAGCAATTTTATCGTGATTTCACAAAAATCCACCGTTTCCAACGTAAGAAACATGAATTTATCAGTTTGAATAGTTGAAAACACCGTTTTTCTATGTTTTTGCAAGTTTAAAACAGCAATTTTATCGTGATTCCACAAAAATCCTCCGTTTCGAACGTAAGAAACATGAATTTATCAGTTTGAATAGTTGAAAACAGCTTTTTTCTATGTTTTTGCAAGTTTAAAACAGCAATTTTATCGTCATTTCTCATAAATCGCCGTTTCGCACGAAAGAAACATGAATTTGTCAGTTTGAATAGTTCAAAACAGCGTTTTTCTATGTTTTTGCAAGTTTAAAACAGCAATTTTATCGTCATTTCTCATAAATCGCCGTTTCACATGAAAGAAACATGAATTTGTCAGTTTGAATAGTTCAAAACAGCGTTTTTCTATGTTTTTGCAAGTTTAAAACAGCAATTTTATCGTGATTTCACAAAAATCCACCGTTTCCAACGTAAGAAACATGAATTTATCAGTTTGAATAGTTGAAAACACCGTTTTTCTATGTTTTTGCAAGTTTAAAACAGCAATTTTATCGTGATTCCACAAAAATCCTCCGTTTCGAACGTAAGAAACATGAATTTATCAGTTTGAATAGTTGAAAACAGCTTTTTTCTATGTTTTTGCAAGTTTAAAACAGCAATTTTATCGTCATTTCTCATAAATCGCCGTTTCGCACGAAAGAAACATGAATTTGTCAGTTTGAATAGTTCAAAACAGCGTTTTTCTATGTTTTTGCAAGTTTAAAACAGCAATTTTATCGTCATTTCTCATAAATCGCCGTTTCACATGAAAGAAACATGAATTTGTCAGTTTGAATAGTTCAAAACAGCGTTTTTCTATGTTTTTGCAATTTAAAACAGCAATTTTATCGTCATTTCTCATAAATCGCCGTTTCGCACGAAAGAAACATGAATTTGTCAGTTTGAATAGTTCAAAACAGCGTTTTTCTATGTTTTTGCAAGTTTAAAACAGCAATTTTATCGTCATTTCTTATAAATCGCCGTTTCGCACGAAAGAAACATGAATTTATCAGTTTGAATAGTTGAAAACACCGTTTTTCTATGTTTTTGCAAGTTTAAAACAGCAATTTTATCGTAATTTCTCATAAATCGCCGTTTCGCACGGAAGAAACATGAATTTGTAAGTTTGAATAGTTGAAAACATCGTTTTTCAATGTTTTTGCAAGTTTAAAAAAGCAATTTTATCGTGATTTCACAAAAATCCACCGTTTCCAACGTAAGAAACATGAATTTATCAGTTTGAATAGTTGAAAACACCGTTTTTCTATGTTTTTGCAAGTTTAAAACAGCAATTTTATCGTGATTTCACAAAAATCCACCGTTTCGAACGTAAGAAACATGAATTTATCAGTTTGAATAGTTGAAAACAGCTTTTTTCTAAGTTTTTGCAAGTTTAAAACAGCAATTTTATCGTCATTTCTCATAAATCGCCGTTTCACACGAAAGAAACATGAATTTGTCAGTTTGAATAGTTCAAAACAGCGTTTTTCTATGTTTTTGCAATTTAAAACAGCAATTTTATCGTCATTTCTCATAAATCGCCGTTTCGCACGAAAGAAACATGAATTTGTCAGTTTGAATAGTTCAAAACAGCGTTTTTCTATGTTTTTGCAAGTTTAAAACAGCAATTTTATCGTCATTTCTTATAAATCGCCGTTTCGCACGAAAGAAACATGAATTTGTCAGTTTGAATAGTTCAAAACAGCGTTTTTCTATGTTTTTGCAAGTTTAAAACAGCAATTTTATCGTCATTTCTCATAAATCGGCGTTTCGCACGAAAGAAACATGAATTTGTCAGTTTGAACAGTTCAAAACAGCGTTTTTCTATGTTTTTGCAAGTTTAAAACAGCAATTTTATCGTCATTTCTCATAAATCGCCGTTTCACACGAAAGAAACATGAATTTGTCAGTTTGAATTGTTCAAAACAGCGTTTTTCTATGTTTTTGCAAGTTTAAAACAGCAATTTTATCGTAATTTCTCATAAATCGCCGTTTCGCACGGAAGAAACATGAATTTGTAAGTTTGAATAGTTGAAAACACCGTTTTTCTATGTTTTTGCAAGTTTAAAACAGCAATTTTATCGTGATTTCACAAAAATCCTCCGTTTCGAACGTAAGAAACATGAATTTATCAGTTGGAATAGTTGAAAACAGCTTTTTTCTATGTTTTTGCAAGTTTAAAACAGCAATTTTATCGTCATTTCTCATAAATCGCCGTTTCGCACGAAAGAAACATGAATTTGTCAGTTTGAATAGTTCAAAACAGCGTTTTTCTATGTTTTTGCAAGTTTAAAACAGCAATTTTATCGTCATTTCTCATAAATCGCCGTTTCACATGAAAGAAACATGAATTTGTCAGTTTGAATAGTTCAAAACAGCGTTTTTCTATGTTTTTGCAAGTTTAAAACAGCAATTTTATCGTGATTTCACAAAAATCCACCGTTTCCAACGTAAGAAACATGAATTTATCAGTTTGAATAGTTGAAAACACCGTTTTTCTATGTTTTTGCAAGTTTAAAACAGCAATTTTATCGTGATTTCACAAAAATCCTCCGTTTCGAACGTAAGAAACATGAATTTATCAGTTTGAATAGTTGAAAACAGCTTTTTTCTATGTTTTTGCAAGTTTAAAACAGCAATTTTATCGTCATTTCTCATAAATCGCCGTTTCGCACGAAAGAAACATGAATTTGTCAGTTTGAATAGTTCAAAACAGCGTTTTTCTATGTTTTTGCAAGTTTAAAACAGCAATTTTATCGTGATTTCACAAAAATCCACCGTTTCCAACGTAAGAAACATGAATTTATCAGTTTGAATAGTTGAAAACACCGTTTTTCTATGTTTTTGCAAGTTTAAAACAGCAATTTTATCGTGATTCCACAAAAATCCTCCGTTTCGAACGTAAGAAACATGAATTTATCAGTTTGAATAGTTGAAAACAGCTTTTTTCTATGTTTTTGCAAGTTTAAAACAGCAATTTTATCGTCATTTCTCATAAATCGCCGTTTCGCACGAAAGAAACATGAATTTGTCAGTTTGAATAGTTCAAAACAGCGTTTTTCTATGTTTTTGCAAGTTTAAAACAGCAATTTTATCGTCATTTCTCATAAATCGCCGTTTCACATGAAAGAAACATGAATTTGTCAGTTTGAATAGTTCAAAACAGCGTTTTTCTATGTTTTTGCAAGTTTAAAACAGCAATTTTATCGTGATTTCACAAAAATCCACCGTTTCCAACGTAAGAAACATGAATTTATCAGTTTGAATAGTTGAAAACACCGTTTTTCTATGTTTTTGCAAGTTTAAAACAGCAATTTTATCGTGATTCCACAAAAATCCTCCGTTTCGAACGTAAGAAACATGAATTTATCAGTTTGAATAGTTGAAAACAGCTTTTTTCTATGTTTTTGCAAGTTTAAAACAGCAATTTTATCGTCATTTCTCATAAATCGCCGTTTCGCACGAAAGAAACATGAATTTGTCAGTTTGAATAGTTCAAAACAGCGTTTTTCTATGTTTTTGCAAGTTTAAAACAGCAATTTTATCGTCATTTCTCATAAATCGCCGTTTCACATGAAAGAAACATGAATTTGTCAGTTTGAATAGTTCAAAACAGCGTTTTTCTATGTTTTTGCAATTTAAAACAGCAATTTTATCGTCATTTCTCATAAATCGCCGTTTCGCACGAAAGAAACATGAATTTGTCAGTTTGAATAGTTCAAAACAGCGTTTTTCTATGTTTTTGCAAGTTTAAAACAGCAATTTTATCGTCATTTCTTATAAATCGCCGTTTCGCACGAAAGAAACATGAATTTATCAGTTTGAATAGTTGAAAACACCGTTTTTCTATGTTTTTGCAAGTTTAAAACAGCAATTTTATCGTAATTTCTCATAAATCGCCGTTTCGCACGGAAGAAACATGAATTTGTAAGTTTGAATAGTTGAAAACATCGTTTTTCAATGTTTTTGCAAGTTTAAAAAAGCAATTTTATCGTGATTTCACAAAAATCCACCGTTTCCAACGTAAGAAACATGAATTTATCAGTTTGAATAGTTGAAAACACCGTTTTTCTATGTTTTTGCAAGTTTAAAACAGCAATTTTATCGTGATTTCACAAAAATCCACCGTTTCGAACGTAAGAAACATGAATTTATCAGTTTGAATAGTTGAAAACAGCTTTTTTCTAAGTTTTTGCAAGTTTAAAACAGCAATTTTATCGTCATTTCTCATAAATCGCCGTTTCACACGAAAGAAACATGAATTTGTCAGTTTGAATAGTTCAAAACAGCGTTTTTCTATGTTTTTGCAATTTAAAACAGCAATTTTATCGTCATTTCTCATAAATCGCCGTTTCGCACGAAAGAAACATGAATTTGTCAGTTTGAATAGTTCAAAACAGCGTTTTTCTATGTTTTTGCAAGTTTAAAACAGCAATTTTATCGTCATTTCTTATAAATCGCCGTTTCGCACGAAAGAAACATGAATTTGTCAGTTTGAATAGTTCAAAACAGCGTTTTTCTATGTTTTTGCAAGTTTAAAACAGCAATTTTATCGTCATTTCTCATAAATCGGCGTTTCGCACGAAAGAAACATGAATTTGTCAGTTTGAACAGTTCAAAACAGCGTTTTTCTATGTTTTTGCAAGTTTAAAACAGCAATTTTATCGTCATTTCTCATAAATCGCCGTTTCACACGAAAGAAACATGAATTTGTCAGTTTGAATTGTTCAAAACAGCGTTTTTCTATGTTTTTGCAAGTTTAAAACAGCAATTTTATCGTAATTTCTCATAAATCGCCGTTTCGCACGGAAGAAACATGAATTTGTAAGTTTGAATAGTTGAAAACACCGTTTTTCTATGTTTTTGCAAGTTTAAAACAGCAATTTTATCGTGATTTCACAAAAATCCTCCGTTTCGAACGTAAGAAACATGAATTTATCAGTTGGAATAGTTGAAAACAGCTTTTTTCTATGTTTTTGCAAGTTTAAAACAGCAATTTTATCGTCATTTCTCATAAATCGCCGTTTCGCACGAAAGAAACATGAATTTGTCAGTTTGAATAGTTCAAAACAGCGTTTTTCTATGTTTTTGCAAGTTTAAAACAGCAATTTTATCGTCATTTCTCATAAATCGCCGTTTCACATGAAAGAAACATGAATTTGTCAGTTTGAATAGTTCAAAACAGCGTTTTTCTATGTTTTTGCAAGTTTAAAACAGCAATTTTATCGTGATTTCACAAAAATCCACCGTTTCCAACGTAAGAAACATGAATTTATCAGTTTGAATAGTTGAAAACACCGTTTTTCTATGTTTTTGCAAGTTTAAAACAGCAATTTTATCGTGATTTCACAAAAATCCTCCGTTTCGAACGTAAGAAACATGAATTTATCAGTTTGAATAGTTGAAAACAGCTTTTTTCTATGTTTTTGCAAGTTTAAAACAGCAATTTTATCGTCATTTCTCATAAATCGCCGTTTCGCACGAAAGAAACATGAATTTGTCAGTTTGAATAGTTCAAAACAGCGTTTTTCTATGTTTTTGCAAGTTTAAAACAGCAATTTTATCGTCATTTCTCATAAATCGCCGTTTCACATGAAAGAAACATGAATTTGTCAGTTTGAATAGTTCAAAACAGCGTTTTTCTATGTTTTTGCAAGTTTAAAACAGCAATTTTATCGTGATTTCACAAAAATCCACCGTTTCCAACGTAAGAAACATGAATTTATCAGTTTGAATAGTTGAAAACACCGTTTTTCTATGTTTTTGCAAGTTTAAAACAGCAATTTTATCGTGATTTCACAAAAATCCTCCGTTTCGAACGTAAGAAACATGAATTTATCAGTTTGAATAGTTGAAAACAGCTTTTTTCTATGTTTTTGCAAGATTAAAACAGCAATTTTATCGTCATTTCTCATAAATCGCCGTTTCGCACGAAAGAAACATGAATTTGTCAGTTTGAATAGTTCAAAACAGCGTTTTTCTATGTTTTTGCAAGTTTAAAACAGCAATTTTATCGTCATTTCTCATAAATCGCCGTTTCACATGAAAGAAACATGAATTTGTCAGTTTGAATAGTTCAAAACAGCGTTTTTCTATGATTTTGCAATTTAAAACAGCAATTTTATCGTCATTTCTCATAAATCGCCGTTTCGCACGAAAGAAACATGAATTTGTCAGTTTGAATAGTTCAAAACAGCGTTTTTCTATGTTTTTGCAAGTTTAAAACAGCAATTTTATCGTCATTTCTTATAAATCGCCGTTTCGCACGAAAGAAACATGAATTTATCAGTTTGAATAGTTGAAAACACCGTTTTTCTATGTTTTTGCAAGTTTAAAACAGCAATTTTATCGTAATTTCTCATAAATCGCCGTTTCGCACGGAAGAAACATGAATTTGTAAGTTTGAATAGTTGAAAACATCGTTTTTCAATGTTTTTGCAAGTTTAAAAAAGCAATTTTATCGTGATTTCACAAAAATCCACCGTTTCCAACGTAAGAAACATGAATTTATCAGTTTGAATAGTTGAAAACACCGTTTTTCTATGTTTTTGCAAGTTTAAAACAGCAATTTTATCGTGATTTCACAAAAATCCACCGTTTCGAACGTAAGAAATATGAATTTATCAGTTTGAATAGTTGAAAACAGCTTTTTTCTATGTTTTTGCAAGTTTAAAACAGCAATTTTATCGTCATTTCTCATAAATCGCCGTTTCGCACGAAAGAAACATGAATTTGTCAGTTTGAATAGTTCAAAACAGCGTTTTTCTATGTTTTTGCAAGTTTAAAACAGCAATTGTATCGTCATTTCTCATAAATCGCCGTTTCGTACGAAAGAAACATGAATTTGTCAGTTTGAATAGTTCAAAACAGCGTTTTTCTATGTTTTTGCAAGTATAAAACAGCAATTTTATCGTCATTTCTCATAAATCGCCGTTTCACACGAAAGAAACATAAATTTGTCAGTTTGAATAGTTCAAAACAGCGTTTTTCTATGTTTTTGCAAGTTTAAAACAGAAATTTTATCGTCATTTCTCATAAATCGCCGTTTCACACGAAAGAAACATGAATTTGTCAGTTTGCATAGTTCAAAACAGCGTTTTTATATGTTTTTGCAATTTAAAACAGCAATTTTATCGTCATTTCTCATAAATCGCCGTTTCACACGGAAGAAACATGAATTTGTAAGTTTGAATAGCTGAAAACATCGTTTTTCAATGTTTTTGCAAATTTAAAAAAGCAATTTTATCGTGATTTCACAAAAATCCACCGTTTCCAACGTAAGAAACATGAATTTATCAGTTTGAATAGTTGAAAACACCGTTTTTCTATGTTTTTGCAAGTTTAAAACAGCAATTTTATCGTGATTTCACAAAAATCCTCCGTTTCGAACGTAAGAAACATTAATTTATCAGTTGGAATAGTTGAAAACAGCTTTTTTCTATGTTTTTGCAAGTTAAAAACAGCAATTTTATCGTCTTTTCTCATAAATCGCCGTTTCGCACGAAAGAAACATGAATTTGTCAGTTTGAATAGTTCAAAACAGCGTTTTTCTATGTTTTTGCAAGTTTAAAACAGCAATTTTATCGTCATTTCTCATAAATCGCCGTTTCACATGAAAGAAACATGAATTTGTCAGTTTGAATAGTTCAAAACAGCGTTTTTCTATGTTTTTGCAATTTAAAACAGCAATTTTATCGTCATTTCTCATAAATCGCCGTTTCGCACGAAAGAAACATGAATTTGTCAGTTTGAATAGTTCAAAACAGCGTTTTTCTATGTTTTTGCAAGTTTAAAACAGCAATTTTATCGTCATTTCTTATAAATCGCCGTTTCGCACGAAAGAAACATGAATTTATCAGTTTGAATAGTTGAAAACACCGTTTTTCTATGTTTTTGCAAGTTTAAAACAGCAATTTTATCGTAATTTCTCATAAATCGCCGTTTCGCACGGAAGAAACATGAATTTGTAAGTTTGAATAGTTGGAAACATCGTTTTTCAATGTTTTTGCAAGTTTAAAAAAGCAATTTTATCGTGATTTCACAAAAATCCACCGTTTCCAACGTAAGAAACATGAATTTATCAGTTTGAATAGTTGAAAACACCGTTTTTCTATGTTTTTGCAAGTTTAAAACAGCAATTTTATCGTGATTTCACAAAAATCCACCGTTTCGAACGTAAGAAACATGAATCTATCAGTTTAAATAGTTGAAAACAGCTTTTTTCTATGTTTTTGCAAGTTTAAAACAGCAATTTTATCGTCATTTCTCATAAATCGCCGTTTCGCACGAAAGAAACATGAATTTGTCAGTTTGAATAGTTCAAAACAGCGTTTTTCTATGTTTTTGCAAGTTTAAAACAGCAATTGTATCGTCATTTCTCATAAATCGCCGTTTCGCACGAAAGAAACATGAATTTGTCAGTTTGAATAGTTCAAAACAGCGTTTTTCTATGTTTTTGCAAGTATAAAACAGCAATTTTATCGTCATTTCTCATAAATCGCCGTTTCACACGAAAGAAACATGAATTTGTCAGTTTGAATAGTTCAAAACAGCGTTTTTCTATGTTTTTGCAAGTTTAAAACAGCAATTTTATCGTCATTTCTCATAAATCGCCGTTTCGCACGAAAGAAACCTGATTTTATCAGTTTAAATAGTTAAAAACAGCGTTTTTCTATGTTTTTGCAAGTTTAAAACAGCAATTTTATCGTCATTTCTCATAAATCGCCGTTTCGCACGAAAGAAACATAAATATGTCAGTTTGAATAGTTCAAAACAGCGTTTTTCTATGTTTTTGCAAGTTTAAAACAGAAATTTTATCGTCATTTCTCATAAATCGCCGTTTCACACGAAAGAAACATGAATTTTTCAGTTTAAATAGTTCAAAACAGCGTTTTTCTATGTTTTTGCAAGTTTAAAACAGCAATTTTATCGTCATTTCTCATAAATCGCCGTTTCACACGAAAGAAACATGAATTTGTCAGGTTGAATAGTTCAAAACAGCGTTTTTCTATGTTTTTGCAAGTTTAAAACAGCAATTTTATCGTGATTTCACAAAAATCCACCGTTTCCAACGTAAGAAACATGAATTTATCAGTTTGAATAGTTGAAAACACCGTTTTTCTATGTTTCTGCAAGTTTAAAACAGCAATTTTATCGTGATTTCACAAAAATCCACCGTTTCGAACGAAAGAAACATGAATTTATCAGTTTGAATAGTTGAAAACTGCTTTTTTCTATATTTTTGCAAGTTTAAAACAGCAATTTTATCGTCATTTCTCATAAATCGCCGTTTCGCACGAAAGAAACATGAATTTGTCAGTTTGAATAGTTCAAAACAGCGTTTTTCTATGTTTTTGCAAGTTTAAAACAGCAATTTTATCGTCATTTCTCATAAATCGCCGTTTCACACGAAAGAAACATGAATTTGTCAGTTTGAATAGTTCAAAACAGCGTTTTTCTATGTTTTTGCAAGTTTAAAACAGCAATTTTATCGTCATTTCTTATAAATCGCCGTTTCGCACGAAAGAAACATGAATTTGTCAGTTTGAATAGTTCAAAACAGCGTTTTTCTATGTTTTTGCAAGTTTAAAACAGCAATTGTATCGTCATTTCTCATAAATCGCCGTTTCGCACGAAAGAAACATGAATTTGTCAGTTTGAATAGTTCAAAACAGCGTTTTTCTATGTTTTTGCAAGTATAAAACAGCAATTTTATCGTCATTTCTCATAAATAGCCGTTTCACACGAAAGAAACATGAATTTGTCAGTTTGAATAGTTCAAAACAGCGTTTTTCTATGTTTTTGCAAGTTTAAAACAGCAATTTTATCGTCATTTCTCATAAATCGCCGTTTCGCACGAAAGAAACCTGATTTTATCAGTTTAAATAGTTAAAAACAGCGTTTTTCTATGTTTTTGCAATTTTAAAACAGCAATTTTATCGTCATTTCTCATAAATCGCCGTTTCGCACGAAAGAAACATAAATTTGTCAGTTTGAATAGTTCAAAACAGCGTTTTTCTATGTTTTTGCAAGTTTAAAACAGCAATTTTATCGTCATTTCTCATAAATCGGCGTTTCGCACGAAAGAAACATGAATTTGTCAGTTTGAACAGTTCAAAACAGCGTTTTTCTATGTTTTTGCAAGTTTAAAACAGCAATTTTATCGTCATTTCTCATAAATCGCCGTTTCACACGAAAGAAACATGAATTTGTCAGTTTGAATTGTTCAAAACAGCGTTTTTCTATGTTTTTGCAAGTTTAAAACAGCAATTTTATCGTAATTTCTCATAAATCGCCGTTTCGCACGGAAAAAACATGAATTTGTAAGTTTGAATAGTTGAAAACACCGTTTTTCTATGTTTTTGCAAGTTTAAAACAGCAATTTTATCGTGATTTCACAAAAATCCTCCGTTTCGAACGTAAGAAACATGAATTTATCAGTTGGAATAGTTGAAAACAGCTTTTTTCTATGTTTTTGCAAGTTTAAAACAGCAATTTTATCGTCATTTCTCATAAATCGCCGTTTCGCACGAAAGAAACATGAATTTGTCAGTTTGAATAGTTCAAAACAGCGTTTTTCTATGTTTTTGCAAGTTTAAAACAGCAATTTTATCGTCATTTCTCATAAATCGCCGTTTCACATGAAAGAAACATGAATTTGTCAGTTTGAATAGTTCAAAACAGCGTTTTTCTATGTTTTTGCAAGTTTAAAACAGCAATTTTATCGTGATTTCACAAAAATCCACCGTTTCCAACGTAAGAAACATGAATTTATCAGTTTGAATAGTTGAAAACACCGTTTTTCTATGTTTTTGCAAGTTTAAAACAGCAATTTTATCGTGATTTCACAAAAATCCTCCGTTTCGAACGTAAGAAACATGAATTTATCAGTTTGAATAGTTGAAAACAGCTTTTTTCTATGTTTTTGCAAGTTTAAAACAGCAATTTTATCGTCATTTCTCATAAATCGCCGTTTCGCACGAAAGAAACATGAATTTGTCAGTTTGAATAGTTCAAAACAGCGTTTTTCTATGTTTTTGCAAGTTTAAAACAGCAATTTTATCGTCATTTCTCATAAATCGCCGTTTCACATGAAAGAAACATGAATTTGTCAGTTTGAATAGTTCAAAACAGCGTTTTTCTATGTTTTTGCAAGTTTAAAACAGCAATTTTATCGTGATTTCACAAAAATCCACCGTTTCCAACGTAAGAAACATGAATTTATCAGTTTGAATAGTTGAAAACACCGTTTTTCTATGTTTTTGCAAGTTTAAAACAGCAATTTTATCGTGATTTCACAAAAATCCTCCGTTTCGAACGTAAGAAACATGAATTTATCAGTTTGAATAGTTGAAAACAGCTTTTTTCTATGTTTTTGCAAGTTTAAAACAGCAATTTTATCGTCATTTCTCATAAATCGCCGTTTCGCACGAAAGAAACATGAATTTGTCAGTTTGAATAGTTCAAAACAGCGTTTTTATATGTTTTTGCAAGTTTAAAACAGCAATTTTATCGTCATTTCTCATAAATCGCCGTTTCACATGAAAGAAACATGAATTTGTCAGTTTGAATAGTTCAAAACAGCGTTTTTCTATGTTTTTGCAATTTAAAACAGCAATTTTATCGTCATTTCTCATAAATCGCCGTTTCGCACGAAAGAAACATGAATTTGTCAGTTTGAATAGTTCAAAACAGCGTTTTTCTATGTTTTTGCAAGTTTAAAACAGCAATTTTATCGTCATTTCTTATAAATCGCCGTTTCGCACGAAAGAAACATGAATTTATCAGTTTGAATAGTTGAAAACACCGTTTTTCTATGTTTTTGCAAGTTTAAAACAGCAATTTTATCGTAATTTCTCATAAATCGCCGTTTCGCACGGAAGAAACAT
This sequence comes from Poecilus cupreus, assembly GCA_963942605.1. Taxonomy (NCBI): domain Eukaryota; kingdom Metazoa; phylum Arthropoda; class Insecta; order Coleoptera; family Carabidae; genus Poecilus; species Poecilus cupreus. The sequence goes on from CAWWDY010001081.1 coordinate 154,162, forward strand.
GAATTTGTAAGTTTGAATAGTTGAAAACATCGTTTTTCAATGTTTTTGCAAGTTTAAAAAAGCAATTTTATCGTGATTTCACAAAAATCCACCGTTTCCAACGTAAGAAACATGAATTTATCAGTTTGAATAGTTGAAAACACCGTTTTTCTATGTTTTTGCAAGTTTAAAACAGCAATTTTATCGTGATTTCACAAAAATCCACCGTTTCGAACGTAAGAAATATGAATTTATCAGTTTGAATAGTTGAAAACAGCTTTTTTCTATGTTTTTGCAAGTTTAAAACAGCAATTTTATCGTCATTTCTCATAAATCGCCGTTTCGCACGAAAGAAACATGAATTTGTCAGTTTGAATAGTTCAAAACAGCGTTTTTCTATGTTTTTGCAAGTTTAAAACAGCAATTGTATCGTCATTTCTCATAAATCGCCGTTTCGTACGAAAGAAACATGAATTTGTCAGTTTGAATAGTTCAAAACAGCGTTTTTCTATGTTTTTGCAAGTATAAAACAGCAATTTTATCGTCATTTCTCATAAATCGCCGTTTCACACGAAAGAAACATAAATTTGTCAGTTTGAATAGTTCAAAACAGCGTTTTTCTATGTTTTTGCAAGTTTAAAACAGAAATTTTATCGTCATTTCTCATAAATCGCCGTTTCACACGAAAGAAACATGAATTTGTCAGTTTGCATAGTTCAAAACAGCGTTTTTATATGTTTTTGCAATTTAAAACAGCAATTTTATCGTCATTTCTCATAAATCGCCGTTTCACACGGAAGAAACATGAATTTGTAAGTTTGAATAGCTGAAAACATCGTTTTTCAATGTTTTTGCAAATTTAAAAAAGCAATTTTATCGTGATTTCACAAAAATCCACCGTTTCCAACGTAAGAAACATGAATTTATCAGTTTGAATAGTTGAAAACACCGTTTTTCTATGTTTTTGCAAGTTTAAAACAGCAATTTTATCGTGATTTCACAAAAATCCTCCGTTTCGAACGTAAGAAACATGAATTTATCAGTTGGAATAGTTGAAAACAGCTTTTTTCTATGTTTTTGCAAGTTTAAAACAGCAATTTTATCGTCTTTTCTCATAAATCGCCGTTTCGCACGAAAGAAACATGAATTTGTCAGTTTGAATAGTTCAAAACAGCGTTTTTCTATGTTTTTGCAAGTTTAAAACAGCAATTTTATCGTCATTTCTCATAAATCGCCGTTTCACATGAAAGAAACATGAATTTGTCAGTTTGAATAGTTCAAAACAGCGTTTTTCTATGTTTTTGCAATTTAAAACAGCAATTTTATCGTCATTTCTCATAAATCGCCGTTTCGCACGAAAGAAACATGAATTTGTCAGTTTGAATAGTTCAAAACAGCGTTTTTCTAGGTTTTTGCAAGTTTAAAACAGCAATTTTATCGTCATTTCTTATAAATCGCCGTTTCGCACGAAAGAAACATGAATTTATCAGTTTGAATAGTTGAAAACACCGTTTTTCTATGTTTTTGCAAGTTTAAAACAGCAATTTTATCGTAATTTCTCATAAATCGCCGTTTCGCACGGAAGAAACATGAATTTGTAAGTTTGAATAGTTGAAAACATCGTTTTTCAATGTTTTTGCAAGTTTAAAAAAGCAATTTTATCGTGATTTCACAAAAATCCACCGTTTCCAACGTAAGAAACATGAATTTATCAGTTTGAATAGTTGAAAACACCGTTTTTCTATGTTTTTGCAAGTTTAAAACAGCAATTTTATCGTGATTTCACAAAAATCCACCGTTTCGAACGTAAGAAACATGAATCTATCAGTTTGAATAGTTGAAAACAGCTTTTTTCTATGTTTTTGCAAGTTTAAAACAGCAATTTTATCGTCATTTCTCATAAATCGCCGTTTCGCACGAAAGAAACATGAATTTGTCAGTTTGAATAGTTCAAAACAGCGTTTTTCTATGTTTTTGCAAGTTTAAAACAGCAATTGTATCGTCATTTCTCATAAATCGCCGTTTCGCACGAAAGAAACATGAATTTGTCAGTTTGAATAGTTCAAAACAGCGTTTTTCTATGTTTTTGCAAGTATAAAACAGCAATTTTATCGTCATTTCTCATAAATCGCCGTTTCACACGAAAGAAACATGAATTTGTCAGTTTGAATAGTTCAAAACAGCGTTTTTCTATGTTTTTGCAAGTTTAAAACAGCAATTTAATCGTCATTTCTCATAAATCGCCGTTTCGCACGAAAGAAACCTGATTTTATCAGTTTAAATAGTTAAAAACAGCGTTTTTCTATGTTTTTGCAAGTTTAAAACAGCAATTTTATCGTCATTTCTCATAAATCGCCGTTTCGCACGAAAGAAACATAAATATGTCAGTTTGAATAGTTCAAAACAGCGTTTTTCTATGTTTTTGCAAGTTTAAAACAGAAATTTTATCGTCATTTCTCATAAATCGCCGTTTCACACGAAAGAAACATGAATTTTTCAGTTTAAATAGTTCAAAACAGCGTTTTTCTATGTTTTTGCAAGTTTAAAACAGCAATTTTATCGTCATTTCTCATAAATCGCCGTTTCACACGAAAGAAACATGAATTTGTCAGGTTGAATAGTTCAAAACAGCGTTTTTCTATGTTTTTGCAAGTTTAAAACAGCAATTTTATCGTGATTTCACAAAAATCCACCGTTTCCAACGTAAGAAACATGAATTTATCAGTTTGAATAGTTGAAAACACCGTTTTTCTATGTTTCTGCAAGTTTAAAACAGCAATTTTATCGTGATTTCACAAAAATCCACCGTTTCGAACGAAAGAAACATGAATTTATCAGTTTGAATAGTTGAAAACTGCTTTTTTCTATATTTTTGCAAGTTTAAAACAGCAATTTTATCGTCATTTCTCATAAATCGCCGTTTCGCACGAAAGAAACATGAATTTGTCAGTTTGAATAGTTCAAAACAGCGTTTTTCTATGTTTTTGCAAGTTTAAAACAGCAATTTTATCGTCATTTCTTATAAATCGCCGTTTCGCACGAAAGAAACATGAATTTGTCAGTTTGAATAGTTCAAAACAGCGTTTCTCTATGTTTTTGCAAGTTTAAAACAGCAATTGTATCGTCATTTCTCATAAATCGCCGTTTCGCACGAAAGAAACATGAATTTGTCAGTTTGAATAGTTCAAAACAGCGTTTTTCTATGTTTTTGCAAGTATAAAACAGCAATTTTATCGTCATTTCTCATAAATAGCCGTTTCACACGAAAGAAACATGAATTTGTCAGTTTGAATAGTTCAAAACAGCGTTTTTCTATGTTTTTGCAAGTTTAAAACAGCAATTTTATCGTCATTTCTCATAAATCGCCGTTTCGCACGAAAGAAACCTGATTTTATCAGTTTAAATAGTTAAAAACAGCGTTTTTCTATGTTTTTGCAATTTTAAAACAGCAATTTTATCGTCATTTCTCATAAATCGCCGTTTCGCACGAAAGAAACATAAATTTGTCAGTTTGAATAGTTCAAAACAGCGTTTTTCTATGTTTTTGCAAGTTTAAAACAGAAATTTTATCGTCATTTCTCATAAATCGCCGTTTCACACGAAAGAAACATGAATTTTTCAGTTTGAATAGTTCAAAACAGCGTTTTTCTATGTTTTTGCAAGTTTAAAACAGCAATTTTATCGTCATTTCTCATAAATCGCCGTTTCACACGAAAGAAACATGAATTTGTCAGGTTGAATAGTTCAAAACAGCGTTTTTCTATGTTTTTGCAAGTTTAAAACAGCAATTTTATCGTGATTTCACAAAAATCCACCGTTTCCAACGTAAGAAACATGAATTTATCAGTTTGAATAGTTGAAAACAGCGTTTTTCTATGTTTTTGCAAGTTTAAAACAGCAATTTTATCGTCATTTCTCATAAATCGCCGTTTCGCACGGAAGAAACATGAATTTGTAAGTTTGAATAGTTGAAAACATCGTTTTTCAATGTTTTTGCAAGTTTAAAAAAGCAATTTTATCGTGATTTCACAAAAATCCACCGTTTCGAACGTAAGAAACATGAATTTATCAGTTTGAATAGTTGAAAACAGCTTTTTTCTATGTTTTTTCAAGTTTAAAACAGCAATTTTATCGTCATTTCTCATAAATCGCCGTTTCGCACGAAAGAAACATGAATTTGTCAGTTTGAATAGTTCAAAACAGCGTTTTTCTATGTTTTTGCAAGTTTAAAACAGCAATTTTATCGTCATTTCTCATAAATCGCCGTTTCACACGAAAGAAATATGAATTTGTCAGTTTGAATAGTTCAAAACAGCGTTTTTCTATGTTTTTGCAATTTAAAACAGCAATTTTATCGTCATTTCTCATAAATCGCCGTTTCGCACGGAAGAAACATGAATTTGTCAGTTTGAATAGTTAAAAACATCGTTTTTCAATGTTTTTGCAAGTTTAAAAAAGCAATTTTATCGTGATTTCACAAAAATCCACCGTTTCCAACGTAAGAAACATGAATTTATCAGTTTGAATAGTTGAAAACACCGTTTTTCTATGTTTTTGCAAGTTTAAAACAGCAATTTTATCGTGATTTCACAAAAATCCACCGTTTCGAACGTAAGAAACATGAATTTATCAGTTTGAATAGTTGAAAACAGCGTTTTTCTATGTTTTTGCAAGTTTAAAACAGCAATTTTATCGTGATTTCACAAAAATCCACCGTTTCGAACTAAAGAAACATGAATTTATCAGTTTGAATAGTTGAAAACTGCTTTTTTCTATGTTTTTGCAAGTTTAAAACAGCAATTTTATCGTCATTTCTCATAAATCGCCGTTTCGCACGAAAGAAACATGAATTTGTCAGTTTGAATAGTTCAAAACAGCGTTTTTCTATGTTTTGGAAGTTTAAAACAGCAATTTTATCGTCATTTCTCATAAATCGCCGTTTCACACGAAAGAAACATGAATTTGTCAGTTTGAATAGTTCAAAACAGCGTTTTTCTATGTTTTTGCAAGTTTAAAACAGCAATTTTATCGTCATTTCTAATTAATCGCCGTTTCGCACGAAAGAAACATGAATTTGTCAGTTTGAATAGTTCAAAACAGCGTTTTTTCTATGTTTTTGCAAGTTTAAAACAGCAATTTTATCGTCATTTCTCATAAATCGCCGTTTCGCACAAAAGAAACATGAATTTGTCAGTTTGAATAATTCAAACAGCATTTTTCTATGTTTTTGCAAGTATAAAACAGCAATTTTATCGTCATTTCTCATAAATCGCCGTTTCACACGAAAGAAACATGAATTTGTCAGTTTGCATAGTTCAAAACAGCGTTTTTCTATGTTTTTGCAATTTAAAACAGCAATTTTATCGTCATTTCTCATAAATCGCCGTTTCGCACGGAAGAAACATGAATTTGTAAGTTTGAATAGTTGAAAACATCGTTTTTCAATGTTTTTGCAAGTTTAAAAAAGCAATTTTATCGCTATTTCACAAAAATCCACCGTTTCCAACGTAAGAAACATGAATTTATCAGTTTGAATAGTTGAAAACACCGTTTTTCTATGTTTTTGCAAGTTTAAAACAGCAATTTTATCGTAATTTCTCATAAATCGCCGTTTCGCACGGAAGAAACATGAATTTGTAAGTTTGAATAGTTGAAAACATCGTTTTTCAATGTTTTTGCAAGTTTAAAAAAGCAATTTTATCGTGATTTTACAAAAATCCACCGTTTCCAACGTAAGAAACATGAATTTATCAGTTTGAATAGTTGAAAACACCGTTTTTCTATGTTTTTGCAAGTTTAAAACAGCAATTTTATCGTGATTTCACAAAAATCCACCGTTTCGAACGTAAGAAACATGAATTTATCAGTTTGAATAGTTGAAAACAGCTTTTTTCTATGTTTTTGCAAGTTTAAAACAGCAATTTTATCGTCATTTCTCATAAATCGCCGTTTCGCACGAAAGAAACATGAATTTGTCAGTTTGAATAGTTCAAAACAGCGTTTTTCTATGTTTTTGCAAGTTTAAAACAGCAATTGTATCGTCATTTCTCATAAATCGCCGTTTCGCACGAAAGAAACATGAATTTGTCAGTTTGAATAGTTCAAAACAGCGTTTTTCTATGTTTTTGCAAGTATAAAACAGCAATTTTATCGTCATTTCTCATAAATCGCCGTTTCACACGAAAGAAACATGAATTTGTCAGTTTGAATAGTTCAAAACAGCGTTTTTCTATGTTTTTGCAAGTTTAAAACAGCAATTTTATCGTCATTTCTCATAAATCGCCGTTTCGCACGAAAGAAACCTGATTTTATCAGTTTAAATAGTTAAAAACAGCGTTTTTCTATGTTTTTGCAAGTTTAAAACAGCAATTTTATCGTCATTTCTCATAAATCGCCGTTTAGCACGAAAGAAACATAAATTTGTCAGTTTGAATAGTTCAAAACAGCGTTTTTCTATGTTTTTGCAAGTTTAAAACAGCAATTTTATCGTCATTTCTCATAAATCGCCGTTTCACACGAAAGAAACATGAATTTGTCAGTTTGAATAGTTCAAAACAGCGTTTTTCTATGTTTTTGCAAGTTTAAAACAGCAATTTTATCGTCATTTCTCATAAATCGCCGTTTCACACGAAAGAAACATGAATTTGTCAGGTTGAATAGTTCAAAACAGCGTTTTTCTATGTTTTTGCAAGTTTAAAACAGCAATTTTATCGTGATTTCACAAAAATCCACCGTTTCCAACGTAAGAAACATGAATTTATCAGTTTGAATAGTTGAAAACACCGTTTTTCTATGTTTTTGCAAGTTTAAAACAGCAATTTTATCGTGATTTCACAAAAATCCACCGTTTCGAACGAAAGAAACATGAATTTATCAGTTTGAATAGTTGAAAACTGCTTTTTTCTATGTTTTTGCAAGTTTAAAACAGCAATTTTATCGTCATTTCTCAAAAATCGCCGTTTCGCATGAAAGAAACATGAATTTGTCAGTTTGAATAGTTCAAAACAGCGTTTTTCTATGTTTTTGCAAGTTTAAAACAGCAATTGTATCGTCATTTCTCATAAATCGCCGTTTTGCACGAAAGAAACATGAATTAGTCAGTTTGAATATTTGAAAACTGCTTTTTTCTATGTTTTTGCAATTTAAAACAGCAATTTTATCGTCATTTCTCATAAATCGCCGTTTCGCACGAAAGAAACATGAATTTGTCAGTTTGAATAGTTCAAAACAGCGTTTTTCTATGTTTTTGCAAGTTTAAAACAGCAATTGTATCGTCATTTCTCATAAATCGCCGTTTCGCACGAAAGAAACATGAATTTGTCAGTTTGAATAGTTCAAAACAGCGTTTTTCTATGTTTTTGCAAGTATAGAACAGCAATTTTATCGTCATTTCTCATAAATCGCCGTTTCACACGAAAGAAACATGAATTTGTCAGGTTGAATAGTTCAAAACAGCGTTTTTCTATGTTTTTGCAAGTATAAAACAGCAATTTTATCGTCATTTCTCATAAATCGCCGTTTCGCACGAAAGAAACCTGATTTTATCAGTTTAAATAGTTGAAAACACCGTTTTTCTATGTTTTTGCAAGTTTAAAACAGCAATTTTATCGTGATTTCACAAAAATCCACCGTTTCGAACGAAAGAAACATGAATTTATCAGTTTCAATAGTTGAAAACTGCTTTTTTCTATGTTTTCGCAAGTTTAAAACAGCAATTTTATCGTCATTTCTCAAAAATCGCCGTTTCGCATGAAAGAAACATGAATTTGTCAGTTTGAATAGTTCAAAACAGCGTTTTTCTATGTTTTTGCAAGTTTAAAACAGCAATTGTATCCTCATTTCTCATAAATCGCCGTTTTGCACGAAAGAAACATGAATTTGTCAGTTTGAATAGTTGAAAACTGCTTTTTTCTATGTTTTTGCAATTTAAAACAGCAATTTTATCGTCATTTCTCATAAATCGCCGTTTCGCACGAAAGAAACATGAATTTGTCAGTTTGAATAGTTCAAAACAGCGTTTTTCTATGTTTTTGCAAGTTTAAAACAGCAATTTTATCGTCATTTCTTATAAATCGCCGTTTCGCACGAAAGAAACATGAATTTGTCAGTTTGAATAGTTCAAAACAGCGTTTTTTCTATGTTTTTGCAAGTTTAAAAACAGCAATTTTATCGTCATTTCTCATAAATCGCCGTTTCGCACGAAAGAAACATGAATTTGTCAGTTTGAATAGTTCAAAACAGCGTTTTTCTATGTTTTTGCAAGTTTAAAACAGCAATTTTATCGTCATTTCTCATAAATCGCCGTTTCACACGAAAGAAACATGAATTTGTCAGTTTGAATTGTTCAAAACAGCGTTTTTCTATGTTTTTGCAAGTTTAAAACAGCAATTTTATCGTAATTTCTCATAAATCGCCGTTTCGCACGGAAGAAACATGAATTTGTAAGTTTGAATAGTTGAAAACATCGTTTTTCAATGTTTTTGCAAGTTTAAAAAAGCAATTTTATCGTGATTTCACAAAAAACCACCGTTTCCAACGTAAGAAACATGAATTTATCAGTTTGAATAGTTGAAAACACCGTTTTTCTATGTTTTTGCAAGTTTAAAACAGCAATTTTATCGTGATTTCACAAAAATCCACCGTTTCGAACGTAAGAAACATGAATTTATCAGTTTGAATAGTTGAAAACAGTTTTTTTCTATGTTTTTGCAAGTTTAAAACAGCAATTTTATCGTCATTTCTCATAAATCGCCGTTTCGCACGAAAGAAACATGAATTTGTCAGTTTGAATAGTTCAAAACAGCGTTTTTCTATGTTTTTGCAAGTTTAAAACAGCAATTGTATCGTCATTTCTCATAAATCGCCGTTTCGCACGAAAGAAACATGAATTTGTCAGTTTGAATAGTTCAAAACAGCGTTTTTCTATGTTTTTGCAAGTATAAAACAGCAATTTTATCGTCATTTCTCATAAATCGCCGTTTCACACGAAAGAAACATGAATTTGTCAGTTCGAATAGTTCAAAACAGCGTTTATCTATGTTTTTGCAAGTTTAAAACAGCAATTTTATCGTCATTTCTCATAAATCGCCGTTTCGCACGAAAGAAACCTGATTTTATCAGTTTAAATAGTTAAAAACAGCGTTTTTCTATGTTTTTGCAAGTTTAAAACAGCAATTTTATCGTCATTTCTCAAAAATCGCCGTTTCGCATGAAAGAAACATGAATTTGTCAGTTTGAATAGTTCAAAACAGCGTTTTTCTATGTTTTTGCAAGTTTAAAACAGCAATTGTATCGTCATTTCTCATAAATCGCCGTTTTGCACGAAAGAAACATGAATTTGTCAGTTTGAATAGTTGAAAACTGCTTTTTTCTATGTTTTTGCAATTTAAAACAGCAATTTTTATCGTCATTTCTCATAAATCGCCGTTTCGCACGAAAGAAACATGAATTTGTCAGTTTGAATAGTTCAAAACAGCGTTTTTCTATGTTTTTGCAAGTTTAAAACAGCAATTTTATCGTCATTTCTTATAAATCGCCGTTTCGCACGAAAGAAACATGAATTTGTCAGTTTGAATAGTTCAAAACAGCGTTTTTCTATGTTTTTGCAAGTTTAAAACAGCAATTTTATCGTCATTTCTCATAAATCGCCGTTTCACACGAAAGAAACATGAATTTGTCAGTTTGAATTGTTCAAAACAGCGTTTTTCTATGTTTTTGCAAGTTTAAAACAGCAATTTTATCGTAATTTCTCATAAATCGCCGTTTCGCACGGAAGAAACATGAATTTGTAAGTTTGAATAGTTGAAAACATCGTTTTTCAATGTTTTTGCAAGTTTAAAAAAGCAATTTTATCGAGATTTCACAAAAATCCACCGTTTCCAACGTAAGAAACATGAATTTATCAGTTTGAATAGTTGAAAACACCGTTTTTCTATGTTTTTGCAAGTTTAAAACAGCAATTTTATCGTGATTTCACAAAAATCCACCGTTTCGAACGTAAGAAACATGAATTTATCAGTTTGAATAGTTGAAAACAGTTTTTTTCTATGTTTTTGCAAGTTTAAAACAGCAATTTTATCATCATTTCTCATAAATCGCCGTTTCGCACGAAAGAAACATGAATTGTCAGTTTGAATAGTTCAAAACAGCGTTTTTCTATGTTTTTGCAAGTTTAAAACAGCAATTGTATCGTCATTTCTCATAAATCGCCGTTTCGCACGAAAGAAACATGAATTTGTCAGTTTGAATAGTTCAAAACAGCGTTTTTCTATGTTTTTGCAAGTATAAAACAGCAATTTTATCGTCATTTCTCATAAATCGCCGTTTCACACGAAAGAAACATGAATTTGTCAGTTCGCATTGTTCTAAACAGCGTTTATCTATGTTTTTTGCAAGTTTAAAACAGCAATTTTATCGTCATTTCTCATAAATCGCCGTTTCGCACGAAAGAAACCTGATTTTATCAGTTTAAATAGTTAAAAACAGCGTTTTTTCTATGTTTTTGCAAGTTTAAAACAGCAATTTTATCGTGATTTCACAAAAATCCACCGTTTCCAACGTAAGAAACATGAATTTATCAGTTTGAATAGTTGAAAACACCGTTTTTCTATGTTTTTGCAAGTTTAAAACAGCAATTTTATCGTGATTTCACAAAAATCCACCGTTTCGAACGAAAGAAACATGAATTTATCAGTTTGAATAGTTGAAAACTGCTTTTTTCTATGTTTTTGCAATTTAAAACAGCAATTTTATCGTCATTTCTCATAAATCGCCGTTTAATACGAAAGAAAACATGAATTTGTCAGTTTGAATAGTTCAAAACAGCGTTTTTCTATGTTTTTGCAAGTTTAAAACAGCAATTTTATCGTCATTTCTTATAAATCGCCGTTTCGCACGAAAGAAACATGAATTTGTCAGTTTGAATAGTTCAAACAGCGTTTTTCTATGTTTTTGCAAGTTTAAAAACAGCAATTTTTTCGTCATTTCTCATAAATCGCCGTTTCGCACGAAAGAAACATGAATTTGTCAGTTTGAATAGTTCAAAACAGCGTTTTTTCTATGTTTTTGCAATTTAAAAACAGCAATTTTATCGTCATTTCTCATAATCGCCGTTTCACACGAAAGAAACATGAATTTGTCAGTTTGAATTGTTCAAAACAGCGTTTTTCTATGTTTTTGCAAGTTTAAAACAGCAATTTTATCGTAATTTCTCATAAATCGCCGTTTCGCACGGAAGAAACATGAATTTGTAAGTTTGAATAGTTGAAAACATCGTTTTTCAATGTTTTTGCAAGTTTAAAAAAGCAATTTTATCGAGATTTCACAAAAATCCACCGTTTCCAACGTAAGAAACATGAATTTATCAGTTTGAATAGTTGAAAACACCGTTTTTCCTATGTTTTTGCAAGTTTAAAACAGCAATTTTATCGTGATTTCACAAAAATCCACCGTTTCGAACGTAAGAAACATGAACTTATCAGTTTGAATAGTTGAAAACAGTTTTTTTCTATGTTTTTGCAAGTTTAAAACAGCAATTTTATCGTCATTTCTCATAAATCGCCGTTTCGCACGAAAGAAACATGAATTTGTCAGTTTGAATAGTTCAAAACAGCGTTTTTCTATGTTTTTGCAAGTTTAAAACAGCAATTGTATCGTCATTTCTCATAAATCGCCGTTTCGCACGAAAGAAACATAAATTTGTCAGTTTGAATAGTTCAAAACAGCGTTTTTTCTATGTTTTTGCAAGTATAAAACAGCAATTTTATCGTCATTTCTCATAAATCGCCGTTTCACCACGAAAGAAACATGAATTTGTCAGTTCGCATAGTTCTAAACAGCGTTTATCTATGTTTTTGCAAGTTTAAAACAGCAATTTTATCGTCATTTCTCATAAATCGCCGTTTCGCACGAAAGAAACCTGATTTTATCAGTTTAAATAGTTAAAAACAGCGTTTTTCTATGTTTTTGCAAGTTTAAAACAGCAATTTTATCGTCATTTCTCAAAAATCGCCGTTTCGCATGAAAGAAACATGAATTTGTCAGTTTGAATAGTTCAAAACAGCGTTTTTCTATGTTTTTGCAAGTTTAAAACAGCAATTGTATCGTCATTTCTCATAAATCGCCGTTTTGCACGAAAGAAACATGAATTTGTCAGTTTGAATAGTTGAAAACTGCTTTTTTCTATGTTTTTTGCAATTTAAAACAGCAATTTTATCGTCATTTCTCATAAATCGCCGTTTCGCACGAAAGAAACATGAATTTGTCAGTTTGAATAGTTCAAAACAGCGTTTTTCTATGTTTTTGCAAGTTTAAAACAGCAATTTTATCGTCATTTCTTATAAATCGCCGTTTCGCACGAAAGAAACATGAATTTGTCAGTTTGAATAGTTCAAAACAGCGTTTTTCTATGTTTTTGCAAGTTTAAAACAGCAATTTTTTCGTCATTTCTCATAAATCGCCGTTTCGCACGAAAGAAACATGAATTTGTCAGTTTGAATAGTTCAAAACAGCGTTTTTCTATGTTTTTGCAAGTTTAAAACAGCAATTTTATCGTCATTTCTCATAAATCGCCGTTTCACACGAAAGAAACATGAATTTGTCAGTTTGAATTGTTCAAAACAGCGTTTTTCTATGTTTTTGCAAGTTTAAAACAGCAATTTTATCGTAATTTCTCATAAATCGCCGTTTCGCACGGAAGAAACATGAATTTGTAAGTTTGAATAGTTGAAAACATCGTTTTTCAATGTTTTTGCAAGTTTAAAAAAGCAATTTTATCGTGATTTCACAAAAATCCACCGTTTCCAACGTAAGAAACATGAATTTATCAGTTTGAATAGTTGAAAACACCGTTTTTCTATGTTTTTGCAAGTTTAAAACAGCAATTTTATCGTCATTTCTCATAAATCGCCGTTTCGCACGAAAGAAACATGAATTTGTCAGTTTGAATAGTTCAAAACAGCGTTTTTCTATGTTTTTGCAAGTTTAAAACAGCAATTGTATCGTCATTTCTCATAAATCGCCGTTTCGCACGAAAGAAACATGAATTTGTCAGTTTGAATAGTTCAAAACAGCGTTTTTCTATGTTTTTGCAAATATAAAACAGCAATTTTATCGTCATTTCTCATAAATCGCCGTTTCACACGAAAGAAACATGAATTTGTCAGTTTGAATAGTTCAAAACAGCGTTTTTCTATGTTTTTGCAAGTTTAAAACAGCAATTTTATCGTCATTTCTCATAAATCGCCGTTTCGCACGTAAGAAACCTGATTTTATCAGTTTAAATAGTTAAAAACAGCGTTTTTCTATGTTTTTGCAAGTTTAAAACAGCAATTTTATCGTCATTTCTCATAAATCGCCGTTTCGCACGAAAGAAACATAAATTTGTCAGTTTGAATAGTTCAAAACAGCGTTTTTCTATGTTTTTGCAAGTTTAAAACAGCAATTTTATCGTCATTTCTCATAAATCGCCGTTTCACACGAAATAAACATGAATTTGTCAGGTTGAATAGTTCAAAACAGCGTTTTTCTATGTTTTTGCAAGTTTAAAACAGCAATTTTATCGTGATTTCACAAAAATCCACCGTTTCCAACGTAAGAAACATGAATTTATCAGTTTGAATAGTTGAAAACACCGTTTTTCTATGTTTTTGCAAGTTTAAAACAGCAATTTTATCGTGATTTCACAAAAATCCACCGTTTTGAACGAAAGAAACATGAATTTATCAGTTTAAATAGTTGAAAACAGCTTTTTTCTATGTTTTTGCAAGTTTAAAACAGCAATTTTATCGTCATTTCTCATAAATCGCCGTTTTTCATGAAAGAAACATGAATTTGTCAGTTTGAATAGTTCAAAACAGCGTTTTTCTATGTTTTTGCAAGTTTAAAACAGCAATTGTATCGTCATTTCTCATAAATCGCCGTTTCGCACGAAAGAAACATGAATTTGTCAGTTTGAATAGTTCAAAACAGCGTTTTTCTATGTTTTTGCAAGTATAAAACAGCAATTTTATCGTCATTTCTCATAAATCGCCGTTTCACACGAAAGAAACATGAATTTGTCAGTTTGAATAGTTCAAAACAGCGTTTTTCTATGTGTTTGCAAGTTTAAAACAGCAATTTTATCGTCATTGCTCATAAATCGCCGTTTCGCACGAAAGAAACCTGAATTTATCAGTTTAAATAGTTAAAATCAGCGTTTTTCTATGTTTTTGCAAGTTTAAAACAGCAATTTTATCGTCATTTCTCATAAATCGCCGTTTCGCACGAAAGAAACATAAATTTGTCAGTTTGAATAGTTCAAAACAGCGTTTTTCTATGTTTTTGCAAGTTTAAAACAGCAATTTTATCGTCATTTCTCATAAATCGCCGTTTCACACGAAAGAAACATGAATTTGTCAGTTTGAATAGTTCAAAACAGCGTTTTTCTATGTTTTTGCAAGTTTAAAACAGCAATTTTATCGTAATTTTTCATAAATCGCCGTTTCGCACGGAAGAAACATGAATTTGTCAGTTTGAATAATGAAAACATCGTTTTTCAATGTTTTTGCAAGTTTAAAACAGCAATTTTATCGTGATTTCACAAAAATCCACCGTTTCCAACGTAAGGAACATGAATTTATCAGTATGAATAGTGGAAAACAGCGTTTTACTATGTTTTTGCAAGTTTAAAACAGCAATTTTATCGTGATTTCACAAAAATCCACCGTTTCGAACGTAATAAACATGAATTTATCAGTTTGAATAGTTGAAAACAGCGTTTTTCTATGTTTTTGCAAGTATAAAACAGCAATTTTATCGTCATTTCTCATAAATCGCCGTTTCACACGAAAGAAACATGAATTTGTCAGTTCGCATAGTTCTAAACAGCGTTTATCTATGTTTTTGCAAGTTTAAAACAGCAATTTTATCGTCATTTCTCATAAATCGCCGTTTCGCACGAAAGAAACCTGATTTTATCAGTTTAAATAGTTAAAAACAGCGTTTTTCTATGTTTTTGCAAGTTTAAAACAGCAATTTTATCGTCATTTCTCAAAAATCGCCGTTTCGCATGAAAGAAACATGAATTTGTCAGTTTGAATAGTTCAAAACAGCGTTTTTCTATGTTTTTGCAAGTTTAAAAACAGCAATTGTATCGTCATTTCTCATAAATCGCCGTTTTGCACGAAAGAAACATGAATTTGTCAGTTTGAATAGTTGAAAACTGCTTTTTTCTATGTTTTTGCAATTTAAAACAGCAATTTTATCGTCATTTCTCATAAATCGCCGTTTCGCACGAAAGAAACATGAATTTGTCAGTTTGAATAGTTCAAAACAGCGTTTTTCTATGTTTTTGCAAGTTTAAAAACAGCAATTTTATCGTCATTTCTTATAAATCGCCGTTTCGCACGAAAGAAACATGAATTTGTCAGTTTGAATAGTTCAAAACAGCGTTTTTCTATGTTTTTGCAAGTTTAAAACAGCAATTTTTTCGTCATTTCTCATAAATCGCCGTTTCGCACGAAAGAAACATGAATTTGTCAGTTTGAATAGTTCAAAACAGCGTTTTTCTATGTTTTTGCAAGTTTAAAACAGCAATTTTATCGTCATTTCTCATAAATCGCCGTTTCACACGAAGAAACATGAATTTGTCAGTTTGAATAGTTCAAAACAGCGTTTTTCTATGTTTTTGCAAGTTTAAAACAGCAATTTTATCGTAATTTCTCATAAATCGCCGTTTCGCACGGAAGAAACATGAATTTGTAAGTTTGAATAGTTGAAAACATCGTTTTTCAATGTTTTTGCAAGTTTAAAAAAGCAATTTTATCGTGATTTCACAAAAATCCACCGTTTCCAACGTAAGAAACATGAATTTATCAGTTTGAATAGTTGAAAACACCGTTTTTTCTATGTTTTGCAAGTTTAAAACAGCAATTTTATCGTCATTTCTCATAAATCGCCGTTTCGCACGAAAGAAACATGAATTTGTCAGTTTGAATAGTTCAAAACAGCGTTTTTCTATGTTTTTGCAAGTTTAAAACAGCAATTGTATCGTCATTTCTCATAAATCGCCGTTTCGCACGAAAGAAACATGAATTTGTCAGTTTGAATAGTTCAAAACAGCGTTTTTTCTATGTTTTTGCAAATATAAAACAGCAATTTTATCGTCATTTCTCATAAATCGCCGTTTCACACGAAAGAAACATGAATTTGTCAGTTTTGAATAGTTCAAAACAGCGTTTTTCTCTATGTTTTTGCAAGTTTAAAACAGCAATTTTATCGTCATTTCTCATAAATCGCCGTTTCGCACGAAAGAAACCTGATTTTATCAGTTTAAATAGTTAAAAACAGCGTTTTTCTATGTTTTTGCAAGTTTAAAACAGCAATTTTATCGTCATTTCTCATAAATCGCCGTTTCGCACGAAAGAAACATAAATTTGTCAGTTTGAATAGTTCAAACAGCGTTTTTCTATGTTTTTGCAAGTTTAAAACAGCAATTTTATCGTCATTTCTCATAAATCGCCGTTTCACACGAAATAAACATGAATTTGTCAGGTTGAATAGTTCAAAACAGCGTTTTTCTATGTTTTTGCAAGTTTAAAACAGCAATTTTATCGTGATTTCACAAAAATCCACCGTTTCCAACGTAAGAAACATGAATTTATCAGTTTGAATAGTTGAAAACACCGTTTTTCTATGTTTTTGCAAGTTTAAAACAGCAATTTTATCGTGATTTCACAAAAATCCACCGTTTTGAACGAAAGAAACATGAATTTATCAGTTTAAATAGTTGAAAACAGCTTTTTTCTATGTTTTTGCAAGTTTAAACAGCAATTTTATCGTCATTTCTCATAAATCGCCGTTTTTCATGAAAGAAACATGAATTTGTCAGTTTGAATAGTTCAAAACAGCGTTTTTCTATGTTTTTGCAAGTTTAAAACAGCAATTGTATCGTCATTTCTCATAAATCGCCGTTTCGCACGAAAGAAACATGAATTTGTCAGTTTGAATAGTTCAAAACAGCGTTTTTCTATGTTTTTGCAAGTATAAAACAGCAATTTTATCGTCATTTCTCATAAATCGCCGTTTCACACGAAAGAAACATGAATTTGTCAGTTTGAATAGTTCAAAACAGCGTTTTTCTATGTGTTTGCAAGTTTAAAACAGCAATTTTATCGTCATTGCTCATAAATCGCCGTTTCGCACGAAAGAAACCTGAATTTATCAGTTTAAATAGTTAAAATCAGCGTTTTTCTATGTTTTTGCAAGTTTAAAACAGCAATTTTATCGTCATTTCTCATAAATCGCCGTTTCGCACGAAAGAAACATAAATTTGTCAGTTTGAATAGTTCAAAACAGCGTTTTTCTATGTTTTTGCAAGTTTAAAACAGCAATTTTATCGTCATTTCTCATAAATCGCCGTTTCACACGAAAGAAACATGAATTTGTCAGTTTGAATAGTTCAAAACAGCGTATTTCTATGTTTTTGCAAGTTTAAAACAGCAATTTTATCGTAATTTTTCATAAATCGCCGTTTCGCACGGAAGAAACATGAATTTGTCAGTTTGAATAATGAAAACATCGTTTTTCAATGTTTTTGCAAGTTTAAAACAGCAATTTTATCGTGATTTCACAAAAATCCACCGTTTCCAACGTAAGGAACATGAATTTATCAGTATGAATAGTGGAAAACAGCGTTTTACTATGTTTTTGCAAGTTTAAAACAGCAATTTTATCGTGATTTCACAAAAATCCACCGTTTCGAACGTAATAAACATGAATTTATCAGTTTGAATAGTTGAAAACAGCAAGTTTAAAACAGCAATTTTATCGTCATTTCTCATAAATCGCCGTTTCGCACGAAAGAAACATGAATTTGTCAGTTTGAATAGTTCAAAACAGCGTTTTTCTATGTTTTTGCAAGTTTAAAACAGCAATTTTATCGTCATTTCTCATAAATCGCCGTTTCGCACGAAAGAAACATGAATTTATCAGTTTTAATAGTTGAAAACAGCGTTTTTCTATGTTTTTGCAAGTATAAAACAGCAATTTTATCGTTATTTCTCATAAATCGCCGTTTCACACGAAAGAAACATGAATTTGTCAGTTTGAATAGTTCAAAACCAGGTTTTTCTATGTTTTTGCAAGTTTAAAACAGCAATTTTATCGTCATTTCTCATAAATCGCCGTTTCGCACGAAAGAAACCTGATTTTATCAGTTTAAATAGTTAAAAACAGCGTTTTTCTATGTTTTTGCAAGTTTAAAACAGCAATTTTATCGTCATTTCTCATAAATCGCCGTTTCGCACGTAAGAAACATAAATTTGTCAGTTTGAATAGTTCAACACAGCGTTTTTCTATGTTTTTGCAAGTTTAAAACAGCAATTTTATCGTCATTTCTCATAAATCGGCGTTTCACACGAAAGAAACATGAATTTGTCAGGTTGAATAGTTCAAAACAGCGTTTTTCTATGTTTTTGCAAGTTTAAAACAGCAATTTTATCGTGATTTCACAAAAATCCACCGTTTCCAACGTAAGAAACATGAATTTATCAGTTTGAATAGTTGAAAACATCGTTTTTCTATGTTTTTGCAAGTTTAAAACAGCAATTTTATCGTAATTTCACAAAAATCCACCGTTTCGAACGAAAGAAACATGAATTTAACAGTTTGAATAGTTGAAAACAGCTTTTTTCTATGTTTTTGCAAGTTTAAAACAGCAATTTTATCGTCATTTCTCATAAATCGCCGTTTCGCATGAAAGAAACATTAATTTGTCAGTTTGAATAGTTCAAAACAGCGTTTTTCTATGTTTTTGCAAGTTTAAAACAGCAATTGTATCGTCATTTCTCATAAATCGCCGTTTCGCACGAAAGAAACATGAATTTGTCAGTTTGAATAGTTCAAAACTGCGTTTTTCTATGTTTTTGCAAGTATAAAACAGCAATTTTATCGTAATTTCTCATAAATTGCCGTTTCACACGAAAGAAACATGAATTTGTCAGTTTGAATAGTTCAAAACAGCGTTTTTCTATGTGTTTGCAAGTTTAAAACAGCAATTTTATCGTCATTTCTCATAAATCTCCGTTTCGCACGAAAGAAACCTAAATTTATCAGTTTTAATAGTTAAAAACAGCGTTTTTCTATGTTTTTGCAAGTTTGAAACAGCAATTTTATCGTCATTTCTCATAAATCGCCGTTTCGCACGAAAGAAACATAAATTTGTCAGTTTGAATAGTTCAACACAGCGTTTTTCTATGTTTTTGCAAGTTTAAAACAGCAATTTTATCGTCATTTCTCATAAATCGCCGTTTCACACGAAAGAAACATGAATTTGTCAGGTTGAATAGTTCAAAACAGCGTTTTTCTATGTTTTTGCAAGTTTAAAACAGCAATTTTATCGTGATTTCACAAAAATCCACCGTTTCCAACGTAAGAAACATGAATTTATCAGTTTGAATAGTTGAAAACACCGTTTTTCTATGTTTTTGCAAGTTTAAAACAGCAATTTTATCGTGATTTCACAAAAATCCACCGTTTTGAACGAAAGAAACATGAATTTATCAGTTTAAATAGTTGAAAACAGCTTTTTTTTATGTTTTTGCAAGTTTAAAACAGCAATTTTATCGTCATTTCTCATAAATCGCCGTTTCGCATGAAAGAAACATGAATTTGTCAGTTTGAATAGTTCAAAACAGCGTTTTTCTATGTTTTTGCAAGTTTAAAACAGCAATTGTATCGTCATTTCTCATAAATCGCCGTTTCGCAAGAAAGAAACATGAATTTGTCAGTTTGAATAGTTCAAAACAGCGTTTTTCTATGTTTTTGCAAGTATAAAACAGCAATTTTATCGTCATTTCTCATAAATCGCCGTTTCACACGAAAGAAACATGAATTTGTCAGTTTGAATAGTTCAAAACAGCGTTTTTCTATGTGTTTGCAAGTTTAAAACAGCAATTTTATCGTCATTGCTCATAAATCGCCGTTTCGCACAAAAGAAACCTGAATTTATCAGTTTAAATAGTTAAAATCAGCGTTTTTCTATGATTTTGCAAGTTTAAAACAGCAATTTTATCGTCATTTCTCATAAATCGCCGTTTCGCACGAAAGAAACATAAATTTGTCAGTTTGAATAGTTCAAAACAGCGTTTTTCTATGTTTTTGCAAGTTTAAAACAGCAATTTTATCTTCATTTCTAGTAAATCGCCGTTTCACACGAAAGAAACATGAATTTGTCAGTTTGAATAGTTCAAAACAGCGTTTTTCTATGTTTTTGCAAGTTTAAAACAGCAATTTTATCGTAATTTTTCATAAATCGCCGTTTCGCACGCAAGAAACATGAATTTGTCAGTTTGAATAATGAAAACATCGTTTTTCAATGTTTTTGCAAGTTTAAAACAGCAATTTTATCGTGATTTCACAAAAATCCACCGTTTCCAACGTAAGAAACATGAATTTATCAGTATGAATAGTGGAAAACAGCGTTTTTCTATGTTTTTGCAAGTTTAAAACAGCAATTTTATCGTGATTTCACAAAAATCCACCGTTTCGAACGTAATAAACATGAATTTATCAGTTTGAATAGTTAAAAACAGCAAGTTTAAAACAGCAATTTTATCGTCATTTCTCATAAATCGCCGTTTCGCACGAAAGAAACATGAATTTGTCAGTTTGAATAGATCAAAACAGCGTTTTTCTATGTTTTTGCAAGTTTAAAACAGCAATTTTATCGTCATTTCTCATAAATCGCCGTTTCGCACGAAAGAAACATGAATTTGTCAGTTTGAATAGATCAAAACAGCGTTTTTCTATGTTTTTGCAAGTTTAAAACAGCAATTTTATCGTCATTTCTCATAAATCGCCGTTTCGCACGAAAGAAACTTGAATTTATCAGTTTAAATAGTTGAAAACAGCGTTTTTCTATGTTTTTGCAAGTATAAAACAGCAATTTTATCGTCATTTCTCATAAATCGCCGTTTCACACGAAAGAAACATGAATTTGTCAGTTTGAATAGTTCAAAACAGCGTTTTTCTATGTTTTTGCAAGTTTAAAACAGCAATTTTATCGTCATTTCTCATAAATCGCCGTTTCGCACGAAAGAAACCTGATTTTATCAGTTTAAATAGTTAAAAACAGCGTTTTTCTATGTTTTTGCAAGTTTAAAACAGCAATTTTATCGTCATTTCTCATAAATCGCCGTTTCGCACGAAAGAAACATAAATTTGTCAGGTTGAATAGTTCAAAACAGCGTTTTTCTATGTTTTTGCAAGTTTAAAACAGCAATTTTATCGTAATTTTTCATAAATCGCCGTTTCGCACGCAAGAAACATGAATTTGTCAGTTTGAATAATGAAAACATCGTTTTTCAATGTTTTTGCAAGTTTAAAACAGCAATTTTATCGTGATTTCACAAAAATCCACCGTTTCCAACGTAAGAAACATGAATTTATCAGTATGAATAGTGGAAAACAGCGTTTTTCTATGTTTTTGCAAGTTTAAAACAGCAATTTTATCGTGATTTCACAAAAATCCACCGTTTCGAACGTAATAAACATGAATTTATCAGTTTGAATAGTTAAAAACAGCAAGTTTAAAACAGCAATTTTATCGTCATTTCTCATAAATCGCCGTTTCGCACGAAAGAAACATGAATTTGTCAGTTTGAATAGATCAAAACAGCGTTTTTCTATGTTTTTGCAAGTTTAAAACAGCAATTTTATCGTCATTTCTCATAAATCGCCGTTTCGCACGAAAGAAACATGAATTTGTCAGTTTGAATAGATCAAAACAGCGTTTTTCTATGTTTTTGCAAGTTTAAAACAGCAATTTTATCGTCATTTCTCATAAATCGCCGTTTCGCACGAAAGAAACTTGAATTTATCAGTTTAAATAGTTGAAAACAGCGTTTTTCTATGTTTTTGCAAGTATAAAACAGCAATTTTATCGTCATTTCTCATAAATCGCCGTTTCACACGAAAGAAACATGAATTTGTCAGTTTGAATAGTTCAAAACAGCGTTTTTCTATGTTTTTGCAAGTTTAAAACAGCAATTTTATCGTCATTTCTCATAAATCGCCGTTTCGCACGAAAGAAACCTGATTTTATCAGTTTAAATAGTTAAAAACAGCGTTTTTCTATGTTTTTGCAAGTTTAAAACAGCAATTTTATCGTCATTTCTCATAAATCGCCGTTTCGCACGAAAGAAACATAAATTTGTCAGGTTGAATAGTTCAAAACAGCGTTTTTCTATGTTTTTGCAAGTTTAAAACAGCAATTTTATCGTGATTTCACAAAAATCCACCGTTTCCAACGTAAGAAACATGAATTTATCAGTTTGAATAGTTGAAAACATCGTTTTTCTATGTTTTTGCAAGTTTAAAACAGCAATATAATCGTGATTTCACAAAAATCCACCGTTTCGAACGAAAGAAACATGAATTTAACAGTTTGAATAGTTGAAAACAGCTTTTTTCTATGTTTTTTCAAGTTTAAAACAGCAATTTTATCGTCATTTCTCATAAATCGCCGTTTCGCATGAAAGAAACATGAATTTGTCAGTTTGAATAGTTCAAAACAGCGTTTTTCTATGTTTTTGCAAGTTTAAAACAGCAATTGTATCGTCATTTCTCATAAATCGCCGTTTCGCACGAAAGAAACATGAATTTGTCAGTTTGAATAGTTCAAAACTGCGTTTTTCTATGTTTTTGCAAGTATAAAACAGCAATTTTATCGTAATTTCTCATAAATCGCCGTTTCACACGAAAGAAACATGAATTTGTTAGTTTGAATAGTTCAAAACAGCGTTTTTCTATGTGTTTGCAAGTTTAAAACAGCAATTTTATCGTCATTTCTCATAAATCGCCGTTTCGCACGAAAGAAACCTGAATTTATCAGTTTTAATAGTTAAAAACAGCGTTTTTCTATGTTTTTGCAAGTTTAAAACAGCAATTTTATCGTCATTTCTCATAAATCGCCGTTTCGCACGAAAGAAACATAAATTTGTCAGTTTGAATAGTTCAACACAGCGTTTTTCTATGTTTTTGCAAGTTTAAAACAGCAATTTTATCGTCATTTCTCATAAATCGCCGTTTCACACGAAAGAAACATGAATTTAACAGTTTGAATAGTTGAAAACAGCTTTTTTCTATGTTTTTGCAAGTTTAAAACAGCAATTTTATCGTCATTTCTCATAAATCGCCGTTTCGCATGACAGAAACATGAATTTGTCAGTTTGAATAGTTCAAAACAGCGTTTTTCTATGTTTTTGCAAGTTTAAAACAGCAATTGTATCGTCATTTCTCATAAATCGCCGTTTCGCACGAAAGAAACATGAATTTGTCAGTTTGAATAGTTCAAAACAGCGTTTTTCTATGTTTTTGCAAGTATAAAACAGCAATTTTATCGTCATTTCTCATAAATCGCCGTTTCACACGAAAGAAACATGAATTTGTCAGTTTGAATAGTTCAAAACAGCGTTTTTCTATGTGTTTGCAAGTTTAAAACAGCAATTTTATCGTCATTTTTCATAAATCGCCGTTTCGCACGAAAGAAACCTGAATTTATCAGTTTAAATAGTTAAAAACAGCGTTTTTCTATGTTTTTGCAAGTTTAAAACAGCAATTTTTTCGTAATTTTTCATCAATCGCCGTTTCGCATGGAAGAAACATGAATTTGTCAGTTTGAATAATGAAAACATCGTTTTTCAATGTTTTTGCAAGTTTAAAACAGCAATTTTATCGTGATTTCACAAAAAGCCACCGTTTCCAACGTAAGAAACATGAATTTATCAGTTTGAATAGTTGAAAACAGCGTTTTTCTATGTTTTTGCAAGTTTAAAACCGCAATTTTATCGTGATTTCACAAAAAGCCACCGTTTCGAACGTAAGAAACATGAATTTATCAGTTTGAATAGTTGAAAACAGCGTTTTTCTATGTTTTTGCAAGTTTAAAACAGCAATTTTATCGTCATTTCTCATAAATCGCCGTTTCACACGAAAGAAACATGAATTTGTCAGTTTGAATAGTTGAAAACAGCGTTTTTCTATGTTTTTGCAAGTTTAAAACAGCAATTGTATCGTCATTTCTCATAAATCGCCGTTTCGCACAAAAGAAACATGAATTTGTCAGTTTGAATAGTTCAAAACAGCGTTTTTCTATGTTTTTGCAAGTATAAAACAGCAATTTTATCGTAATTTCTCATAAATCGCCGTTTCACACGAAAGAAACATGAATTTGTCAGTTTGAATAGTTCAAAACAGCGTTTTTCTATGTGTTTGCAAGTTTAAAACAGCAATTTTATCGTCATTTCTCATAAATCGCCGTTTCGCACGAAAGAAACCTGAATTTATCAGTTTAAATAGTTAAAAACAGCGTTTTTCTATGTTTTTGCAAGTTTAAAACAGCAATTTTATCGTCATTTCTCATAAATCGCCGTTTCGCACGAAAGAAACATGAATTTGTCAGTTTGAATAGTTAAAAACAGCGTTTTTCTATGTTTTTGCAAGTTTAAAACAGCAATTTTATCGTCATTTCTCATAAATCGCCGTTTCACACGAAAGAAACATGAATTTGTCAGTTTGAATAGTTCAAAACAGCGTTTTTCTATGTGTTTGCAAGTTTAAAACAGCAATTTTATCGTCATTTTTCATAAATCGCCGTTTTGCACGAAAGAAACCTGAATTTATCAGTTTAAATAGTTAAAAACAGCGTTTTTCTATGTTTTTGCAAGTTTAAAACAGCAATTTTTTCGTAATTTTTCATCAATCGCCGTTTCGCACGGAAGAAACATGAATTTGTCAGTTTGAATAATGAAAACATCGTTTTTCAATGTTTTTGCAAGTTTAAAACAGAAATTTTATCGTGATTTCACAAAAAGCCACCGTTTCCAACGTAAGAAACATGAATTTATCAGTTTGAATAGTTGAAAACAGCGTTTTTCTATGTTTTTGCAAGTTTAAAACCGCAATTTTATCGTGATTTCACAAAAATCCACCGTTTCGAACGTAAGAAACATGAATTTATCAGTTTGAATAGTTGAAAACAGCGTTTTTCTATGTTTTTGCAAGTTTAAAACAGCAATTTTATCGTCATTTCTCATAAATCGCCGTTTCACACGAAAGAAACATGAATTTGTCAGGTTGAATAGTTCAAAACAGCGTTTTTCTATGTTTTTGCAAGTTTAAAACAGCAATTTTATCGTCATTTCTCATAAATCGCCGTTTCACACGAAAGAAACATGAATTTGTCAGGTTGAATAGTTCAAAACAGCGTTTTTCTATGTTTTTGCAAGTTTAAAACAGCAATTTTATCGTGATTTCACAAAAATCCACCGTTTCCAACGTAAGAAACATGAATTTATCAGTTTGAATAGTTGAAAACACCGTTTTTCTATGTTTTTGCAAGTTTAAAACAGCAATTTTATCGTGATTTCACAAAAATCCACCGTTTCGAACGTAAGAAACATGAATTTATCAGTTTGAATAGTTGAAAACAGCGTTTTTCTATGTTTTTGCAAGTTTAAAACAGCAATTTTATTGTCATTTCTCATAAATCGCCGTTTCGAACGAAAGAAACATGAATTTGTCAGTTTGAATATTTCAAAACAGCGTTTTTCTATGTTTTTGCAAGTTTAAAACAGCAATTTTATCATCATTTCTCATAAATCGCCGTTTCACACGAAAGAAACATGAATTTGTCAGTTTGAATTGTTCAAAACAGCGTTTTTCTATGTTTTGGCAAGTTTAAAACAGCAATTTTATCGTAATTTCTCATAAATCGCCGTTTCGCACGGAAGAAACATGAATTTGTAAGTTTGAATAGTTAAAAACATCGTTTTTCAATGTTTTTGCAAGTTTAAAAAAGCAATTTTATCGTGATTTCACAAAAATCCACCGTTTCCAACTTAAGAAACATGAATTTATCAGTTTGAATAGTTGAAAACACCGTTTTTCTATGATTTTGCAAGTTTAAAACAGCAATTTTATCGTGATTTCACAAAAATCCACCGTTTCGAACGTAAGAAACATGAATTTGTCAGTTTGAATAGTTCAAAACAGCGTTTTTCTATGTTTTTGCAAGTTTAAAACAGCAATTGTATCGTCATTTCTCATAAATCGCCGTTTCGCACGAAAGAAACATGAATTTGTCAGTTTGAATAGTTCAAAACAGCGTTTTTCTATGTTTTTGCAAGTTTAAAACAGCAATTGTATCGTCATTTCTCATAAATCGCCGTTTCGCACGAAAGAAACATGAATTTGTCAGTTTGAATAGTTCAAAACAGCGTTTTTCTATGTTTTTGCAAGTATAAAACAGCAATTTTATCGTAATTTCTCATAAATCGCCGTTTCACACGAAAGAAACATGAATTTGTCAGTTTGAATAGTTCAAAACAGCGTTTTTCTATGTGTTTGCAAGTTTAAAACAGCAATTTTATCGTCATTTCTCATAAATCGCCGTTTCACACGAAAGAAACATGAATTTGTCAGTTTGAATAGTTCAAAACAGCGTTTTTCTATGTGTTTGCAAGTTTAAAACAGCAATTTTATCGTCATTGCTCATAAATCGCCGTTTCGCACGAAAGAAACCTGAATTTATCAGTTTAAATAGTTAAAATCAGCGTTTTTCTATGTTTTTGCAAGTTTAAAACAGCAATTTTATCGTCATTTCTCATAAATCGCCGTTTCGCACGAAAGAAACATAAATTTGTCAGTTTGAATAGTTCAAAACAGCGTTTTTCTATGTTTTTGCAAGTTTAAAACAGCAATTTTATCGTCATTTCTCATAAATCGCCGTTTCACACGAAAGAAACATGAATTTGTCAGTTTGAATAGTTCAAAACAGCGTTTTTCTATGTTTTTGCAAGTTTAAAACAGCAATTTTATCGTAATTTTTCATAAATCGCCGTTTCGCACGGAAGAAACATGAATTTGTCAGTTTGAATAATGGAAACATCGTTTTTCAATGTTTTTGCAAGTTTAAAACAGCAATTTTATCGTAATTTCACAAAAATCCACCGTTTCCAACGTAAGAAACATGAATTTATCAGTATGAATAGTGGAAAACAGCGTTTTTCTATGTTTTTGCAAGTTTAAAACATCAATTTTATCGTGATTTCACAAAAAATCCACCGTTTCGAACGTAATAAACATGAATTTATCAGTTTGAATAGTTGAAAACAGCAAGTTTAAAACAGCAATTTTATCGTCATTTCTCATAAATCGCCGTTTCGCACGAAAGAAACATGAATTTGTCAGTTTGAATAGTTCAAAACAGCGTTTTTCTATGTTTTTGCAAGTTTAAAACAGCAATTTTATCGTCATTTCTCATAAATCGCCGTTTCGCACGAAAGAAACATGAATTTATCAGTTTTAATAGTTGAAAACAGCGTTTTTCTATGTTTTTGCAAGTATAAAACAGCAATTTTATCGTCATTTCTCATAAATCGCCGTTTCACACGAAAGAAACATGAATTTGTCAGTTTGAATAGTTCAAAACAGCGTTTTTCTATGTTTTTGCAAGTTTAAAACAGCAATTTTATCGTCATTTCTCATAAATCGCCGTTTCGCACGAAAGAAACCTGATTTTATCAGTTTAAATAGTTAAAAACAGCGTTTTTCTATGTTTTTGCAAGTTTAAAACAGCAATTTTATCGTCATTTCTCATAAATCGCCGTTTCGCACGAAAGAAACATAAATTTGTCAGTTTGAATAGTTCAACACAGCGTTTTTCTATGTTTTTGCAAGTTTAAAACAGCAATTTTATCGTCATTTCTCATAAATCGCCGTTTCACACGAAAGAAACATGAATTTGTCAGGTTGAATAGTTCAAAACAGCGTTTTTCTATGTTTTTGCAAGTTTAAAACAGCAATTTTATCGTGATTTCACAAAATTCCACCGTTTCCAACGTAAGAAACATGAATTTATCAGTTTGAATAGTTGAAAACATCGTTTTTCTATGTTTTTGCAAGTTTAAAACAGCAATTTTATCGTAATTTCACAAAAATCCACCGTTTCGAACGAAAGAAACATGAATTTAACAGTTTGAATAGTTGAAAACAGCTTTTTTCTATGTTTTTGCAAGTTTAAAACAGCAATTTTATCGTCATTTCTCATAAATCGCCGTTTCGCATGAAAGAAACATGAATTTGTCAGTTTGAATAGTTCAAAACAGCGTTTTTCTATGTTTTTGCAAGTTTAAAACAGCAATTGTATCGTCATTTCTCATAAATCGCCGTTTCGCACGAAAGAAACATGAATTTGTCAGTTTGAATAGTTCAAAACTGCGTTTTTCTATGTTTTTGCAAGTATAAAACAGCAATTTTATCGTAATTTCTCATAAATCGCCGTTTCACACGAAAGAAACATGAATTTGTCAGTTTGAATAGTTCAAAACAGCGTTTTTCTATGTGTTTGCAAGTTTAAAACAGCAATTTTATCGTCATTTCTCATAAATCTCCGTTTCGCACGAAAGAAACCTAAATTTATCAGTTTTAATAGTTAAAAACAGCGTTTTTCTATGTTTTTGCAAGTTTAAAACAGCAATTTTATCGTCATTTCTCATAAATCGCCGTTTCGCACGAAAGAAACATAAATTTGTCAGTTTGAATAGTTCAACACAGCGTTTTTCTATGTTTTTGCAAGTTTAAAACAGCAATTTTATCGTCATTTCTCATAAATCGCCGTTTCACACGAAAGAAACATGAATTTGTCAGGTTGAATAGTTCAAAACAGCGTTTTTCTATGTTTTTGCAAGTTTAAAACAGCAATTTTATCGTGATTTCACAAAAATCCACCGTTTCCAACGTAAGAAACATGAATTTATCAGTTTGAATAGTTGAAAACACCGTTTTTCTATGTTTTTGCAAGTTTAAAACAGCAATTTTATCGTGATTTCACAAAAATCCACCGTTTTGAACGAAAGAAACATGAATTTATCAGTTTAAATAGTTGAAAACAGCTTTTTTTTATGTTTTTGCAAGTTTAAAACAGCAATTTTATCGTCATTTCTCATAAATCGCCGTTTCGCATGAAAGAAACATGAATTTGTCAGTTTGAATAGTTCAAAACAGCGTTTTTCTATGTTTTTGCAAGTTTAAAACAGCAATTGTATCGTCATTTCTCATAAATCGCCGTTTCGCACGAAAGAAACATGAATTTGTCAGTTTGAATAGTTCAAAACAGCGTTTTTCTATGTTTTTGCAAGTATAAAACAGCAATTTTATCGTCATTTCTCATAAATCGCCGTTTCACACGAAAGAAACATGAATTTGTCAGTTTGAATAGTTCAAAACAGCGTTTTTCTATGTGTTTGCAAGTTTAAAACAGCAATTTTATCGTCATTGCTCATAAATCGCCGTATCGCACGAAAGAAACCTGAATTTATCAGTTTAAATAGTTAAAATCAGCGTTTTTCTATGTTTTTGCAAGTTTAAAACAGCAATTTTATCGTCATTTCTCATAAATCGCCGTTTCGCACGAAAGAAACATAAATTTGTCAGTTTGAATAGTTCAAAACAGCGTTTTTCTATGTTTTTGCAAGTTTAAAACAGCAATTTTATCGTCATTTCTAGTAAATCGCCGTTTCACACGAAAGAAACATGAATTTGTCAGTTTGAATAGTTCAAAACAGCGTTTTTCTATGTTTTTGCAAGTTTAAAACAGCAATTTTATCGTAATTTTTCATAAATCGCCGTTTCGCACGCAAGAAACATGAATTTGTCAGTTTGAATAATGAAAACATCGTTTTTCAATGTTTTTGCAAGTTTAAAACAGCAATTTTATCGTGATTTCACAAAAATCCACCGTTTCCAACGTGAGAAACATGAATTTATCAGTATGAATAGTGGTAAACAGCGTTTTTCTATGTTTTTGCAAGTTTAAAACAGCAATTTTATCGTGATTTCACAAAAATCCACCGTTTCGAACGTAATAAACATGAATTTATCAGTTTGAATAGTTAAAAACAGCAAGTTTAAAACAGCAATTTTATCGTCATTTCTCATAAATCGCCGTTTCGCACGAAAGAAACATGAATTTGTCAGTTTGAATAGATCAAAACAGCGTTTTTCTATGTTTTTGCAAGTTTAAAACAGCAATTTTATCGTCATTTCTCATAAATCGCCGTTTCGCACGAAAGAAACATGAATTTGTCAGTTTGAATAGTTCAAAACAGCGTTTTTCTATGTGTTTGCAAGTTTAAAACAGCAATTTTATCGTCATTTCTCATAAATCTCCGTTTCGCACGAAAGAAACCTAAATTTATCAGTTTTAATAGTTAAAAACAGCGTTTTTCTATGTTTTTGCAAGTTTAAAACAGCAATTTTATCGTCATTTCTCATAAATCGCCGTTTCGCACGAAAGAAACATAAATTTGTCAGTTTGAATAGTTCAACACAGCGTTTTTCTATGTTTTTGCAAGTTTAAAACAGCAATTTTATCGTCATTTCTCATAAATCGCCGTTTCACACGAAAGAAACATGAATTTGTCAGGTTGAATAGTTCAAAACAGCGTTTTTCTATGTTTTTGCAAGTTTAAAACAGCAATTTTATCGTGATTTCACAAAAATCCACCGTTTCCAACGTAAGAAACATGAATTTATCAGTTTGAATAGTTGAAAACACCGTTTTTCTATGTTTTTGCAAGTTTAAAACAGCAATTTTATCGTGATTTCACAAAAATCCACCGTTTTGAACGAAAGAAACATGAATTTATCAGTTTAAATAGTTGAAAACAGCTTTTTTTTATGTTTTTGCAAGTTTAAAACAGCAATTTTATCGTCATTTCTCATAAATCGCCGTTTCGCATGAAAGAAACATGAATTTGTCAGTTTGAATAGTTCAAAACAGCGTTTTTCTATGTTTTTGCAAGTTTAAAACAGCAATTGTATCGTCATTTCTCATAAATCGCCGTTTCGCACGAAAGAAACATGAATTTGTCAGTTTGAATAGTTCAAAACAGCGTTTTTCTATGTTTTTGCAAGTATAAAACAGCAATTTTATCGTCATTTCTCATAAATCGCCGTTTCACACGAAAGAAACATGAATTTGTCAGTTTGAATAGTTCAAAACAGCGTTTTTCTATGTGTTTGCAAGTTTAAAACAGCAATTTTATCGTCATTGCTCATAAATCGCCGTATCGCACGAAAGAAACCTGAATTTATCAGTTTAAATAGTTAAAATCAGCGTTTTTCTATGTTTTTGCAAGTTTAAAACAGCAATTTTATCGTCATTTCTCATAAATCGCCGTTTCGCACGAAAGAAACATAAATTTGTCAGTTTGAATAGTTCAAAACAGCGTTTTTCTATGTTTTTGCAAGTTTAAAACAGCAATTTTATCGTCATTTCTAGTAAATCGCCGTTTCACACGAAAGAAACATGAATTTGTCAGTTTGAATAGTTCAAAACAGCGTTTTTCTATGTTTTTGCAAGTTTAAAACAGCAATTTTATCGTAATTTTTCATAAATCGCCGTTTCGCACGCAAGAAACATGAATTTGTCAGTTTGAATAATGAAAACATCGTTTTTCAATGTTTTTGCAAGTTTAAAACAGCAATTTTATCGTGATTTCACAAAAATCCACCGTTTCCAACGTGAGAAACATGAATTTATCAGTATGAATAGTGGTAAACAGCGTTTTTCTATGTTTTTGCAAGTTTAAAACAGCAATTTTATCGTGATTTCACAAAAATCCACCGTTTCGAACGTAATAAACATGAATTTATCAGTTTGAATAGTTAAAAACAGCAAGTTTAAAACAGCAATTTTATCGTCATTTCTCATAAATCGCCGTTTCGCACGAAAGAAACATGAATTTGTCAGTTTGAATAGATCAAAACAGCGTTTTTCTATGTTTTTGCAAGTTTAAAACAGCAATTTTATCGTCATTTCTCATAAATCGCCGTTTCGCACGAAAGAAACATGAATTTGTCAGTTTGAATAGATCAAAACAGCGTTTTTCTATGTTTTTGCAAGTTTAAAACAGCAATTTTATCGTCATTTCTCATAAATCGCCGTTTCGCACGAAAGAAACTTGAATTTATCAGTTTAAATAGTTGAAAACAGCGTTTTTCTATGTTTTTGCAAGTATAAAACAGCAATTTTATCGTCATTTCTCATAAATCGCCGTTTCACACGAAAGAAACATGAATTTGTCAGTTTGAATAGTTCAAAACAGCGTTTTTCTATGTTTTTGCAAGTTTAAAACAGCAATTTTATCGTCATTTCTCATAAATCGCCGTTTGGCACGAAAGAAACCTGATTTTATCAGTTTAAATAGTTAAAAACAGCGTTTTTCTATGTTTTTGCAAGTTTAAAACAGCAATTTTATCGTCATTTCTCATAAATCGCCGTTTCGCACGAAAGAAACATAAATTTGTCAGGTTGAATAGTTCAAAACAGCGTTTTTCTATGTTTTTGCAAGTTTAAAACAGCAATTTTATCGTGATTTCACAAAAATCCACCGTTTCCAACGTAAGAAACATGAATTTATCAGTTTGAATAGTTGAAAACATCGTTTTTCTATGTTTTTGCAAGTTTAAAACAGCAATTTTATCGTGATTTCACAAAAATCCACCGTTTCGAACGAAAGAAACATGAATTTAACAGTTTGAATAGTTGAAAACAGCTTTTTTCTATGTTTTTGCAAGTTTAAAACAGCAATTTTATCGTCATTTCTCATAAATTGCTGTTTCGCATGAAAGAAACATGAATTTGTCAGTTTGAATAGTTCAAAACAGCGTTTTTCTATGTTTTTGCAAGTTTAAAACAGCAATTGTATCGTCATTTCTCATAAATCGCCGTTTCGCACGAAAGAAACATGAATTTGTCAGTTTGAATAGTTCAAAACTGCGTTTTTCTATGTTTTTGCAAGTATAAAACAGCAATTTTATCGTAATTTCTCATAAATCGCCGTTTCACACGAAAGAAACATGAATTTGTCAGTTTGAATAGTTCAAAACAGCGTTTTTCTATGTGTTTGCAAGTTTAAAACAGCAATTTTATCGTCATTTCTCATAAATCGCCGTTTCGCACGAAAGAAACCTGAATTTATCAGTTTTAATAGTTAAAAACAGCGTTTTTCTATGTTTTTGCAAGTTTAAAACAGCAATTTTATCGTCATTTCTCATAAATCGCCGTTTCGCACGAAAGAAACATAAATTTGTCAGTTTGAATAGTTCAACACAGCGTTTTTCTATGTTTTTGCAAGTTTAAAACAGCAATTTTATCGTCATTTCTCATAAATCGCCGTTTCACACGAAAGAAACATGAATTTAACAGTTTAAATAGTTGAAAACAGCTTTTTTCTATGTTTTTGCAAGTTTAAAACAGCAATTTTATCGTCATTTCTCATAAATCGCCGTTTCGCACGCAAGAAACATGAATTTGTCAGTTTGAATAATGAAAACATCGTTTTTCAATGTTTTTGCAAGTTTAAAACAGCAATTTTATCGTGATTTCACAAAAATCCACCGTTTCCAACGTAAGAAACATGAATTTATCAGTATGAATAGTGGTAAACAGCGTTTTTCTATGTTTTTGCAAGTTTAAAACAGCAATTTTATCGTGATTTCACAAAAATCCACCGTTTCGAACGTAATAAACATGAATTTATCAGTTTGAATAGTTAAAAACAGCAAGTTTAAAACAGCAATTTTATCGTCATTTCTCATAAATCGCCGTTTCGCACGAAAGAAACATGAATTTGTCAGTTTGAATAGATCAAAACAGCGTTTTTCTATGTTTTTGCAAGTTTAAAACAGCAATTTTATCGTCATTTCTCATAAATCGCCGTTTCGCACGAAAGAAACATGAATTTGTCAGTTTGAATAGATCAAAACAGCGTTTTTCTATGTTTTTGCAAGTTTAAAACAGCAATTTTATCGTCATTTCTCATAAATCGCCGTTTCGCACGAAAGAAACTTGAATTTATCAGTTTAAATAGTTGAAAACAGCGTTTTTCTATGTTTTTGCAAGTATAAAACAGCAATTTTATCGTCATTTCTCATAAATCGCCGTTTCACACGAAAGAAACATGAATTTGTCAGTTTGAATAGTTCAAAACAGCGTTTTTCTATGTTTTTGCAAGTTTAAAACAGCAATTTTATCGTAATTTCTCATAAATCGCCGTTTGGCACGAAAGAAACCTGATTTTATCAGTTTAAATAGTTAAAAACAGCGTTTTTCTATGTTTTTGCAAGTTTAAAACAGCAATTTTATCGTCATTTCTCATAAATCGCCGTTTCGCACGAAAGAAACATAAATTTGTCAGGTTGAATAGTTCAAAACAGCGTTTTTCTATGTTTTTGCAAGTTTAAAACAGCAATTTTATCGTGATTTCACAAAAATCCACCGTTTCCAACGTAAGAAACATGAATTTATCAGTTTGAATAGTTGAAAACATCGTTTTTCTATGTTTTTGCAAGTTTAAAACAGCAATTTTATCGTGATTTCACAAAAATCCACCGTTTCGAACGAAAGAAACATGAATTTAACAGTTTGAATAGTTGAAAACAGCTTTTTTCTATGTTTTTGCAAGTTTAAAACAGCAATTTTATCGTCATTTCTCATAAATTGCTGTTTCGCATGAAAGAAACATGAATTTGTCAGTTTGAATAGTTCAAAACAGCGTTTTTCTATGTTTTTGCAAGTTTAAAACAGCAATTGTATCGTCATTTCTCATAAATCGCCGTTTCGCACGAAAGAAACATGAATTTGTCAGTTTGAATAGTTCAAAACTGCGTTTTTCTATGTTTTTGCAAGTATAAAACAGCAATTTTATCGTAATTTCTCATAAATCGCCGTTTCACACGAAAGAAACATGAATTTGTCAGTTTGAATAGTTCAAAACAGCGTTTTTCTATGTGTTTGCAAGTTTAAAACAGCAATTTTATCGTCATTTCTCATAAATCGCCGTTTCGCACGAAAGAAACCTGAATTTATCAGTTTTAATAGTTAAAAACAGCGT
This sequence comes from Poecilus cupreus, assembly GCA_963942605.1. NCBI lineage: Eukaryota > Metazoa > Arthropoda > Insecta > Coleoptera > Carabidae > Poecilus > Poecilus cupreus. The sequence continues at coordinate 189,078 of CAWWDY010001081.1, forward strand.
TTTTCTATGTTTTTGCAAGTTTAAAACAGCAATTTTATCGTCATTTCTCATAAATCGCCGTTTCGCACGAAAGAAACATAAATTTGTCAGTTTGAATAGTTCAACACAGCGTTTTTCTATGTTTTTGCAAGTTTAAAACAGCAATTTTATCGTCATTTCTCATAAATCGCCGTTTCACACGAAAGAAACATGAATTTAACAGTTTAAATAGTTGAAAACAGCTTTTTTCTATGTTTTTGCAAGTTTAAAACAGCAATTTTATCGTCATTTCTCATAAATCGCCGTTTCGCATGAAAGAAACATGAATTTGTCAGTTTGAATAGTTCAAAACAGCGTTTTTCTATGTTTTTGCAAGTTTAAAACAGCAATTGTATCGTCATTTCTCATAAATCGCCGTTTCGCACGAAAGAAACATGAATTTGTCAGTTTGAATAGTTCAAAACAGCGTTTTTCTATGTTTTTGCAAGTATAAAACAGCAATTTTATCGTCATTTCTCATAAATCGCCGTTTCACACGAAAGAAACATGAATTTGTCAGTTTGAATAGTTCAAAACAGCGTTTTTCTATGTGTTTGCAAGTTTAAAACAGCAATTTTATCGTCATTTTTCATAAATCGCCGTTTCGCACGAAAGAAACCTGAATTTATCAGTTTAAATAGTTAAAAACAGCGTTTTTCTATGTTTTTGCAAGTTTAAAACAGCAATTTTTTCGTAATTTTTCATCATTCACCGTTTCGCACGGAAGAAACATGAATTTGTCAGTTTGAATAATGAAAACATCGTTTTTCAATGTTTTTGCAAGTTTAAAACAGCAATTTTATCGTGATTTCACAAAAAGCCACCGTTTCCAACGTAAGAAACATGAATTTATCAGTTTGAATAGTTGAAAACAGCGTTTTTCTATGTTTTTGCAAGTTTAAAACCGCAATTTTATCGTGATTTCACAAAAATCCACCGTTTCGAACGTAAGAAACATGAATTTATCAGTTTGAATAGTTGAAAACAGCGTTTTTCTATGTTTTTGCAAGTTTAAAACAGCAATTTTATCGTCATTTCTCATAAATCGCCGTTTCACACGAAAGAAACATGAATTTGTCAGTTTGAATAGTTGAAAACAGCGTTTTGCTATGTTTTTGCAAGTTTAAAACAGCAATTGTATCGTCATTTCTCATAAATCGCCGTTTCGCACAAAAGAAACATGAATTTGTCAGTTTGAATAGTTCAAAACAGCGTTTTTCTATGTTTTTGCAAGTATAAAACAGCAATTTTATCGTAATTTCTCATAAATCGCCGTTTCACACGAAAGAAACATGAATTTGTCAGTTTGAATAGTTCAAAACAGCGTTTTTCTATGTGTTTGCAAGTTTAAAACAGCAATTTTATCGTCATTTCTCATAAATCGCCGTTTCGCACGAAAGAAACCTGAATTTATCAGTTTAAATAGTTAAAAACAGCGTTTTTCTATGTTTTTGCAAGTTTAAAACAGCAATTTTATCGTCATTTCTCATAAATCGCCGTTTCGCACGAAAGAAACATGAATTTGTCAGTTTGAATAGTTAAAAACAGCGTTTTTCTATGTTTTTGCAAGTTTAAAACAGCAATTTTATCGTCATTTCTCATAAATCGCCGTTTCACACGAAAGAAACATGAATTTGTCAGTTTGAATAGTTCAAAACAGCGTTTTTCTATGTGTTTGCAAGTTTAAAACAGCAATTTTATCGTCATTTTTCATAAATCGCCGTTTCGCACGAAAGAAACCTGAATTTATCAGTTTAAATAGTTAAAAACAGCGTTTTTCTATGTTTTTGCAAGTTTAAAACAGCAATTTTTTCGTAATTTTTCATCAATCGCCGTTTCGCACGGAAGAAACATGAATTTGTCAGTTTGAATAATGAAAACATCGTTTTTCAATGTTTTTGCAAGTTTAAAACAGCAATTTTATCGTGATTTCACAAAAAGCCACCGTTTCCAACGTAAGAAACATGAATTTATCAGTTTGAATAGTTGAAAACAGCGTTTTTCTATGTTTTTGCAAGTTTAAAACCGCAATTTTATCGTGATTTCACAAAAATCCACCGTTTCGAACGTAAGAAACATGAATTTATCAGTTTGAATAGTTGAAAACAGCGTTTTTCTATGTTTTTGCAAGTTTAAAACAGCAATTTTATCGTCATTTCTCATAAATCGCCGTTTCGCACGAAAGAAACATGAATTTGTCAGTTTGAATAGTTAAAAACAGCGTTTTTCTATGTTTTTGCAAGTTTAAAACAGCAATTTTATCGTCATCTCTCATAAATCGCCGTTTCACACGAAAGAAACATGAATTTGTCAGTTTGAATAGTTCAAAACAGCGTTTTTCTATGTTTTTGCAAGTATAAAACAGCAATTTTATCGTAATTTCTCATAAATCGCCGTTTCACACGAAAGAAACATGAATTTGTCAGTTTGAATAGTTCAAAACAGCGTTTTTCTATGTGTTTGCAAGTTTAAAACAGCAATTTTATCGTCATTTCTCATAAATCGCCGTTTCGCACGAAAGAAACCTGAATTTATCAGTTTAAATAGTTAAAAACAGCGTTTTTCTATGTTTTTGAAAGTTTAAAACAGCAATTTTATCGTCATTTCTCATAAATCGCCGTTTCGCACGAAAGAAACATGAATTTGTCAGTTTGAATAGTTAAAAACAGCGTTTTTCTATGTTTTTGCAAGTTTAAAACAGCAATTTTATCGTCATTTCTCATAAATCGCCGTTTCACACGAAAGAAACATGAATTTGTCAGTTTGAATAGTTCAAAACAGCGTTTTTCTATGTGTTTGCTAGTTTAAAACAGCAATTTTATCGTCATTTTTCATAAATCGCCGTTTCGCACGAAAGAAACCTGAATTTATCAGTTTAAATAGTTAAAAACAGCGTTTTTCTATGTTTTTGCAAGTTTAAAACAGCAATTTTTTCGTAATTTTTCATCAATCGCCGTTTCGCACGGAAGAAACATGAATTTGTCAGTTTGAATAATGAAAACATCGTTTTTCAATGTTTTTGCAAGTTTAAAACAGCAATTTTATCGTGATTTCACAAAAAGCCACCGTTTCCAACGTAAGAAACATGAATTTATCAGTTTGAATAGTTGAAAACAGCGTTTTTCTATGTTTTTGCAAGTTTAAAACCGCAATTTTATCGTGATTTCACAAAAATCCACCGTTTCGAACGTAAGAAACATGAATTTATCAGTTTGAATAGTTGAAAACAGAGTTTTTCTATGTTTTTGCAAGTTTAAAACAGCAATTTTATCGTCATTTCTCATAAATCGCCGTTTCACACGAAAGAAACATGAATTTGTCAGGTTGAATAGTTCAAAACAGCGTTTTTCTATGTTTTTGCAAGTTTAAAACAGCAATTTTATCGTCATTTCTCATAAATCGCCGTTTCGCACGAAAGAAACCTGAATTTATCAGTTTAAATAGTTAAAAACAGCGTTTTTCTATGTTTTTGCAAGTTTAAAACAGCAATTTTATCGTCATTTCTCATAAATCGCCGTTTCGCACGAAAGAAACATAAATTTGTCAGTTTGAATAGTTCAACACAGCGTTTTTCTATGTTTTTGCAAGTTTAAAACAGCAATTTTATCGTCATTTCTCATAAATCGCCGTTTCACACGAAAGAAACATGAATTTGTCAGGTTGAATAGTTCAAAACAGCGTTTTTCTATGTTTTTGCAAGTTTAAAACAGCAATTTTATCGTGATTTCACAAAAATCCACCGTTTCCAACGTAAGAAACATGAATTTATCAGTTTGAATAGTTGAAAACACCGTTTTTCTATGTTTTTGCAAGTTTAAAACAGCAATTTTATCGTGATTTCACAAAAATCCACCGTTTCGAACGTAAGAAACATGAATTTATCAGTTTGAATAGTTGAAAACAGCGTTTTTCTATGTTTTTGCAAGTTTAAAACAGCAATTTTATTGTCATTTCTCATAAATCGCCGTTTCGAACGAAAGAAACATGAATTTGTCAGTTTGAATATTTCAAAACAGCGTTTTTCTATGTTTTTGCAAGTTTAAAACAGCAATTTTATCATCATTTCTCATAAATCGCCGTTTCACACGAAAGAAACATGAATTTGTCAGTTTGAATTGTTCAAAACAGCGTTTTTCTATGTTTAGGCAAGTTTAAAACAGCAATTTTATCGTAATTTCTCATAAATCGCCGTTTCGCACGGAAGAAACATGAATTTGTAAGTTTGAATAGTTAAAAACATCGTTTTTCAATGTTTTTGCAAGTATAAAACAGCAATTTTATCGTAATTTCTCATAAATCGCCGTTTCACACGAAAGAAACATGAATTTGTCAGTTTGAATAGTTCAAAACAGCGTTTTTCTATGTGTTTGCAAGTTTAAAACAGCAATTTTATCGTCATTTCTCATAAATCGCCGTTTCGCACGAAAGAAACCTGAATTTATCAGTTTAAATAGTTAAAAACAGCGTTTTTCTATGTTTTTGCAAGTTTAAAACAGCAATTTTATCGTCATTTCTCATAAATCGCCGTTTCGCACGAAAGAAACATAAATTTGTCAGTTTGAATAGTTCAACACAGCGTTTTTCTATGTTTTTGCAAGTTTAAAACAGCAATTTTATCGTCATTTCTCATAAATCGCCGTTTCACACGAAAGAAACATGAATTTGTCAGGTTGAATAGTTCAAAACAGCGTTTTTCTATGTTTTTGCAAGTTTAAAACAGCAATTTTATCGTGATTTCACAAAAATCCACCGTTTCCAACGTAAGAAACATGAATTTATCAGTTTGAATAGTTGAAAACACCGTTTTTTTATGTTTTTGCAAGTTTAAAACAGCAATTTTATCGTGATTTCACAAAAATCCACCGTTTCGAACGTAAGAAACATGAATTTATCAGTTTGAATAGTTGAAAACAGCGTTTTTCTATGTTTTTGCAAGTTTAAAACAGCAATTTTATTGTCATTTCTCATAAATAGCCGTTTCGAACGAAAGAAACATGAATTTGTCAGTTTGAATATTTCAAAACAGCGTTTTTCTATGTTTTTGCAAGTTTAAAACAGCAATTTTATCATCATTTCTCATAAATCGCCGTTTCACACGAAAGAAACATGAATTTGTCAAATTGAATTGTTCAAAACAGCGTTTTTCTATGTTTAGGCAAGTTTAAAACAGCAATTTTATCGTAATTTCTCATAAATCGCCGTTTCGCACGGAAGAAACATGAATTTGTAAGTTTGAATAGTTAAAAACATCGTTTTTCAATGTTTTTGCAAGTTTAAAAAAGCAATTTTATCGTGATTTCACAAAAATCCACCGTTTCCAACTTAAGAAACATGAATTTATCAGTTTGAATAGTTGAAAACACCGTTTTTCTATGATTTTGCAAGTTTAAAACAGCAATTTTATCGTGATTTCACAAAAATCCACCGTTTCGAACGTAAGAAACATGAATTTATCAGTTTGAATAGTTAAAAACAGCTTTTTTCTATGTTTTTGCAAGTTTAAAACAGCAATTTTATCGTCATTTCTCATAAATCGCCGTTTCGCACGAAAGAAACATGAATTTGTCAGTTTGAATAGTTCAAAACAGCGTTTTTCTATGTTTTTGCAAGTTTAAAACAGCAATTGTATCGTCATTTCTCATAAATCGCCGTTTCGCACGAAAGAAACATGAATTTGTCAGTTTGAATAGTTCAAAACAGCGTTTTTCTATGTTTTTGCAAGTATAAAACAGCAATTTTATCGTCATTTCTCATAAATCGCCGTTTCACACGAAAGAAACATGAACTTGTCAGTTTGAATAGTTCAAAACAGCGTTTTTCTATGTTTTTGCAAGTTTAAAACAGCAATTTTTTTGTCATTTCTCATAAATCGCCGTTTCGCGCGAAAGAAACCTGATTTTATCAGTTTAAATAGTTAAAAACAGCGTTTTTCTATGTTTTTGCAAGTTTAAAACAGCAATTTTATCGTCATTTCTCATAAATCGCCGTTTCGCACGAAAGAAACATAAATTTGTCAGTTTGAATAGTTCAACACAGCGTTTTTCTATGTTTTTGCACGTTTAAAACAGCAATTTTATCGTCATTTCTCATAAATCGCCGTTTCACACGAAAGAAACATGAATTTGTCAGGTTGAATAGTTCAAAACAGCGTTTTTCTATGTTTTTGCAAGTTTAAAACAGCAATTTTATCGTGATTTCACAAAAATCCACGGTTTCCAACGTAAGAAACAATAATTTATCAGTTTGAATAGTTGAAAACACCGTTTTTCTATGTTTTTGCAAGTTTAAAACAGCAATTTTATCGTGATTTCACAAAAATCCACCGTTTCGAACGAAAGAAACATGAATTTAACAGTTTGAATAGTTGAAAACAGCTTTTTTTCTATGTTTTTGCAAGTTTAAAACAGCAATTTTATCGTCATTTCTCATAAATCGCCGTTTCGCATGAAAGAAACATGAATTTGTCAGTTTGAATAGTTCAAAACAGCGTTTTTCTATGTTTTTGCAAGTTTAAAACAGCAATTGTATCGTCATTTCTCATAAATCGCCGTTTCGCACGAAAAAACATGATTTTGTCAGTTTGAATAGTTCAAAACAACGTTTTTCTATGTTTTTGCAAGTATAAAACAGCAATTTTATCGTCATTTCTCATAAATCGCCGTTTCACACGAAAGAAACATGAATTTGTCAGTTTGAATAGTTCAAAACAGCGTTTTTCTATTTGTTTGCAAGTTTAAAACAGCAATTTTATCGTCATTTCTCATAAATCGCCGTTTCGCACGAAAGAAACCTGAATTTATCAGTTTAAATAGTTAAAAACAGCGTTTTTCTATGTTTTTGCAAGTTTAAAACAGCAATTTTTTCGTAATTTTTCATCAATCGCCGTTTCGCACGGAAGAAACATGAATTTGTCAGTTTGAATAATGAAAACATCGTTTTTCAATGTTTTTGCAAGTTTAAAACAGCAATTTTATCGTGATTTCACAAAAAGATACCGTTTCCAACGTAAGAAACATGAATTTATCAGTTTGAATAGTTGAAAACAGCGTTTTTCTATGTTTTTGCAAGTTTAAAACAACAATTTTATCGTGATTTCACAAAAATCCACCGTTTCGAACGTAAGAAACATGAATTTATCAGTTTGAATAGTTGAAAACAGCGTTTTTCTATGTTTTTGCAAGTTTAAAACAGCAATTTTATCGTCATTTCTCATAAATCGCCGTTTCACACGAAAGAAACATGAATTTGTCAGTTTGAATAGTTGAAAACAGCGTTTTTCTATGTTTTTGCAAGTATAAAACAGCAATTGTATCGTCATTTCTCATAAATCGCCGTTTCGCACGAAAGAAACATGAATTTGTCAGTTTGAATAGTTCAAAACAGCGTTTTTCTATGTTTTTGCAAGTATAAAACAGCAATTTTATCGTAATTTCTCATAAATCGCCGTTTCACACGAAAGAAACATGAATTTGTCAGTTTGAATAGTTCAAAACAGCGTTTTTCTATGTGTTTGCAAGTTTAAAACAGCAATTTTATCGTCATTTCTCATAAATCGCCGTTTCGCACGAAAGAAACCTGAATTTATCAGTTTAAATAGTTAAAAACAGCGTTTTTCTATGTTTTTGCAAGTTTAAAACAGCAATTTTATCGTCATTTCTCATAAATCGCCGTTTCGCACGAAAGAAACATAAATTTGTCAGTTTGAATAGTTCAACACAGCGTTTTTCTATGTTTTTGCAAGTTTAAAACAGCAATTTTATCGTCATTTCTCATAAATCGCCGTTTCACACGAAAGAAACATGAATTTGTCAGGTTGAATAGTTCAAAACAGCGTTTTTCTATGTTTTTGCAAGTTTAAAACAGCAATTTTATCGTGATTTCACAAAAATCCACCGTTTCCAACGTAAGAAACATGAATTTATCAGTTTGAATAGTTGAAAACACCGTTTTTCTATGTTTTTGCAAGTTTAAAACAGCAATTTTATCGTGATTACACAAAAATCCACCGTTTCGAACGAAAGAAACATGAATTTAACAGTTTGAATAGTTGAAAACAGCTTTTTTCTATGTTTTTGCAAGTTTATAACAGCAATTTTATCGTCATTTCTCATAAATCGCGGTTTCGCATGAAAGAAACATGAATTTGTCAGTTTGAATAGTTCAAAACAGCGTTTTTCTATGTTTTTGCAAGTTTAAAACAGCAATTGTATCGTCATTTCTCATAAATCGCCGTTTCGCACGAAAGAAACATGAATTTGTCAGTTTGAATAGTTCAAAACAGCGTTTTTCTATGTTTTTGCAAGTATAAAACAGCAATTTTATCGTCATTTCTCATAAATCGCGGTTTCACACGAAAGAAACATGAATTTGTCAGTTTGAATAGTTCAAAACAGCGTTTTTCTATGTTTTTGCAAGTTTAAAACAGCAATTTTATCGTAATTTTTCATCAATCGCCGTTTCGCACGGAAGAAACATGAATTTGTCAGTTTGAATAAAAAAAACATCGTTTTTCAATGTTTTTGCAAGTTTAAAACAGCAATTTTATCGTGATTTCACATAAAGCCACCGTTTCCAATGTAAGAAACATGAATTTATCAGTTTGAATAGTTGAAAACAGCGTTTTTCTATGTTTTTGCAAGTTTAAAACAGCAATTTTATCGTGATTTCACAAAAATCCACCGTTTCGAACGTAAGAAACATGAATTTATCAGTTTGAATAGTTGAAAACAGCGTTTTTCTATGTTTTTGCAAGTTTAAAACAGCAATTTTATCGTCATTTCTCATAAATCGCCGTTTCACACGAAAGAAACATGAATTTGTCAGTTTGAATAGTTGAAAACAGCGTTTTTCTATGTTTTTGCAAGTTTAAAACAGCAATTTTATCGTCATTTCTCATAAATCGCCGTTTCGCACGAAAGAAACCTGAATTTATCAGTTTGAATAGTTAAAAACAGCGTTTTTCTATGTTTTTGCAAGTTTAAAACAGCAATTTTATCGTCATTTCTCATAAATCGCCGTTTCGCACGAAAGAAACATGAATTTATCAGTTTAAATAGTTGAAAACAGCGTTTTTCTATGTTTTTGCAAGTTTAAAACAGCAATTGTATCGTCATTTCTCATAAATCGCCGTTTCACACGAAAGAAACATGAATTTGTCAGTTTGAATAGTTCAAAACAGCGTTTTTCTATGTTTTTGCAAGTTCAAAACAGCAATTTTATCGTCATTTCTCATAAATTGTCGTTTCACACGAAATAAACATGAATTTGTCAGTTTGAATAGTTCAAAACAGCGTTTTTCTATGTTTTTGCAAGTTTAAAACAGCAATTTTATCGTAATTTCTCATAAATCGCCGTTTCGTACGGAAGAAACATGAATTTGTCAGTTTGAATAGTTGAAAACATCGTTTTTCAATGTTTTTGCAAGTTTAAATAGCAATTTTATCGTGATTTTACAAAAATCCACCGTTTCGAACGTAAGAAACATGAATTTTTCAGTTTGAAAAGTTGAAAACAGCGTTTTTCCAGGTTTTTGCAAGTTTAAAACAGCAATTTTATCGTGATTTCATAAAAATTTACCGTTTTGAACGTAAGAAACATGAATTTATCAGTTTGAATAGTTAAAAACAGCGTTTTTCTATGTTTTGGCAAGTTTAAAACAGCAATTTTATCGTCATTTCTCATAAATCGCCGTTTCGCACGAAAGAAACATGAATTTGTCAGTTTGAATAGTTCAAAACAGCGTTTTTCTATGTTTTTGCAAGTTTAAAACAGCAATTTTATCGTCATTTCTCATAAATCGACGTTTCGCACAAAAGAAACATGAATTTGTCAGTTTGAATAGTTCAAAACAGCGTTTTTCTATGTTTTTGCAAGTTTAAAACAGCAATTTTATCGTCATTTCTCATAAATCGCCGTTTCACACGAAATAAACATGAATTTGTCAGTTTAAATAGTTCAAAACAGCGTTTTTCTATGTTTTTGCAAGTTTAAAACAGCAATTTTATGGTAATTTCTCATAAATCGCCGTTTCGCACGGAAGAAACATGAATTTGTCAGTTTGAATAGTTGAAAACATCGTTTTTCAATGTTTTTGCAAGTTTAAAACAGCAATTTTATCGTGATTTCACAAAAATCCACCGTTTTGAACGTAAGAAACATGAATTTATCAGTTTGAAAAGTTGAAAACAGCGTTTTTCCATGTTTTTGCAAGTTTAAAACAGCAATTTTATCGTGATTTCACAAAAATCCACCGTTTCGAACGTAAGAAACATGAATTTTTCAGTTTGAATAGTTGAAAACAGCGTTTTTCTATGTTTTTGCAAGTTTAAAACAGCAATTTTATCGTCATTTCTCATAAATCGCCGTTTCGCACGAAAGAAACATGAATTTGTCAGTTTGAATAGTTCAAAACAGCGTTTTTATATGTTTTTGCAAGTTTAAAACAGCAATTTTATCGTCATTTCTCATAAATCTCCGTTTCACACGAAAGAAACATGAATTTGTCAGTTTAAATAGTTCAAAACAGCGTTTTTCTATGTTTTTGCAAGTTTAAAACAGCAATTTTATCGTCATTTCTCATAAATCGCCGTTTCGGACGAAAGAAACATGAATTTATCAGTTTGAATAGTTGAAAACAGCGTTTTTCTATGTTTTTGCAAGTTTAAAACAGCAATTTTATCGTCATTTCTTATAAATCGCCGTTTCGCACGAAAGAAACATGAATTTGTCAGTTTGAATAGTTCAAAACAGCGTTTTTCTATGTTTTTGCAAGTTTAAAACAGCAATTTTATCGTCATTTCTCATAGATCGCCGTTTCGCACGGAAGAAACATGAATTTATCAGTTTGAATAGTTGAAAACAGCGTTTTTCTATGTTTTTGCAAGTTTAAAACAGCAATTTTATCATTATTTCTCATAAATCGCCGTTTCACACGAAAGAAACATGAATTTGTCAGTTTGAATAGTTCAAAACAGCGTTTTTCTATGTTTTTGCAAGTTTAAAACAGCAATTTTATCGTGATTTCACAAAAATCCACCGTTTCGAACGTAAAAAACATGAATTTATCAGTTTGAATAGTTGAAAACAGGTTTTTCTATGTTTTTGCAAGTTTGAAACAGCAATTTTATCGTCATTTCTCATAAATCGCCGTTTCGCACGAAAGAAACATGAATTTGTCAGTTTGAATAGTTCAAAACAGCGTTTTTCTATGTTTTTGCAAGTTTAAAACAGCAATTTTAACGTCATTTCTCATAAATCGTCGTTTCGCACGAAAGAAACATGAATTTATCAGTTTGAATAGTTAAAAACAGCGTTTTTCTATGTTTTTGCAAGTTTAAAACTGCAATTTTATCGTGATTTCACAAAAATCCACCGTTTCCAACGTAAGAAACATGCATTTATCAGTTTGAATAGTTAAAAACAGCGTTTTTTTATGTTTTTGCAAGTTTAAACCTGCAATTTTATAGTCATTTCTCATAAATCGCCGTTTCTCACAAAAGAAACATGAATTTGTCAGTTTGATTAGTTCAAAACTGCGTTTTTCTATGTTTTTGCAAGTTTAAAACAGCAATTTTATCGTCATTTCTCATAAATCGCCGTTTCACACGAAAGAAACATGAATTTGTCAGTTTGAAAAGTTCAAAACAGCGTTTTTCTATGTTTTTGCAAGTTTAAAACAGCAATTTTATCGTAATTTCTCATAAATCGCCGTTTCGCACGGAAGAAACATGAATTTGTCAGTTTGAATAGTTGAAAACATCGTTTTTCAATGTTTTTGCAAGTTTAAAACAGCAATTTTATCGTGATTTCACAAAAATCCACTGTTTCCAATGTAAGAAACATGAATATATCAGTTTGAATAGTTGAAAACAGCGTTTTTCTATGTTTTTGCAAGTTTAAAACAGCAATTTTATCGTGATTTCACAAAAATCCACCGTTTCGAACGTAAAAAACATGAATTTATCAGTTTGAATAGTTGATAACAGCTTTTTTCTATGTTTTTGCAAGTTTAAAACAGCAATTTTATCGTGATTTCACAAAAATCCACCGTTTCCAACGTAAGAAACATGAATTTATCAGTTTGAATAGTTGAAAACACCGTTTTTCTATGTTTTTGCAAGTTTAAAACAGCAATTTTATCGTGATTTCACAAAAATCCACCGTTTCGAACGTAAGAAACATGAATTTATCAGTTTGAATAGTTGAAAACAGCTTTTTTCTATGTTTTTGCAAGTTTAAAACAGCAATTTTATCGTGATTTCTCAAAAATCCACCGTTTCGAACGTAAGAAACATGAATTTATCAGTTTGAATAGTTGAAAACAGCTTTTTTCTATGTTTTTGCAAGTTTAAAACAGCAATTTTATCGTCATTTCTCATAAATCGCCGTTTCGCACGAAAGAAACATGAATTTGTCAGTTTGAATAGTTCAAAACAGCGTTTTTCTATGTTTTTGCAAGTTTAAAACAGCAATTGTATCGTCATTTCTCATAAATCGCCGTTTCGCACGAAAGAAACATGAATTTGTCAGTTTGAATAGTTCAAAACAGCGTTTTTCTATGTTTTTGCAAGTATAAAACAGCAATTTTATCGTCATTTCTCATAAATCGCCGTTTCACACGAAAGAAACATGAATTTGTCAGTTTGAATAGTTCAAAACAGCGTTTTCTATGTTTTTGCAAGTTTAAAACAGCAATTTTATCGTGATTTCACAAAAATCCACCGTTTCGAACGTAAGAAACATGAATTTATCAGTTTGAATAGTTAAAAACATCGTTTTTCTATGTTTTTGCAAGTTTAAAACAGCAATTTTATCGTCATTTCTCATAAATCGCCGTTTCACACGAAAGAAACATGAATTTGTCAGTTTGAATAGTTCAAAACAGCGTTTTTCTATGTTTTTGCAATTTAAAACAGCAATTTTATCGTCATTTCTCATAAATCGCCGTTTCGCACGAAAGAAACATGAATTTGTCAGTTTGAATAGTTCAAAACAGCGTTTTTCTATGTTTTTGCAAGTTTAAAACAGCAATTTTATCGTCATTTTTTATAAATCGCTGTTTCGCACGAAAGAAACATGAATTTGTCAGTTTGAATAGTTCAAAACAGCGTTTTTCTATGTTTTTGCAAGTTTAAAACTGCAATTTTATCGTCATTTCTCATAAATCGCCGTTTCGCACGAAAGAAACATGAATTTGTCAGTTTGAATAGTTCAAAACAGCGTTTTTCTATGTTTTTGCAAGTTTAAAACGGCAATTTTATCGTCATTTCTCATAAATCGCCGTTTCACACGAAAGAAACATGAATTTGTCAGATTAAAATGTTCAAAACAGCGTTTTTCTATGTTTTTGCAAGTTTAAAACAGCAATTTTATCGTAATTTCTCATAAATCGCCATTTCGCACGGAAGAAACATGAATTTGTCAGTTTGAATAGTTGAAAACATCGTTTTTCAATGTTTTTGCAAGTTTAAAAAAGCAATTTTATCGTGATTTCACAAAAATCCACCGTTTCCAACGTAAGAAACATGAATTTATCAGTTTGAATAGTTGAAAACACTGTTTTTCTATGTTTTTGCAAGTTTAAAACAGCAATTTTATCGTGATTTCACAAAATTCCACCGTTTCGAACGTAAGAAACATGAATTTATCAGTTTGAATAGTTGAAAACAGCTTTTTTCTATGTTTTTGCAAGTTTAAAACAGCAATTTTATCGTCATTTCTCATAAATCGCCGTTTCGCACGAAAGAAACATGAATTTGTCAGTTTGAATAGTTCAAAACAGCGTTTTTCTATGTTTTTGCAAGTTTAAAACAGCAAATGTATCGTCATTTCTCATAAATCGCCGTTTCGCACGAAAGAAACATGAATTTGTCAGTTTGAATAGTTCAAAACAGCGTTTTTCTATGTTTTTGCAAGTATAAAACAGCAATTTTATCGTCATTTCTCATAAATCGCCGTTTTACACGAAAGAAACATGAATTTGTCAGTTTGAATAGTTCAAAACAGCGTTTTTCTATGTTTTTGCAAGTTTAAAACAGCAATTTTATCGTCATTTCTCATAAATCGCCGTTTCGCACGAAAGAAACCTGATTTTATCAGTTTAAATAGTTAAAAACAGCGTTTTTATATGTTTTTGCAAGTTTAAAACAACAATTTTATCGTCATTTCTCATAAATCGCCGTTTCGCACGAAAGAAACATAAATTTGTCAGTTTGAATAGTTCAAAACAGCGTTTTTCTATGTTTTTGCAAGTTTAAAACAGCAATTTTATCGTCATTTCTCATAAATCGCCGTTTCACACGAAAGAAACATGAATTTGACAGGTTGAATAGTTCAAAACAGCGTTTTTCTATGTTTTTGCAAGTTTAAAACAGCAATTTTATCGTGATTTCACAAAAATCCACCGTTTCCAACGTAAGAAACATGAATTTATTAGTTTGAATAGTTGAAAACACCGTTTTTCTATGTTTTTGCAAGTTTAAAACAGCAATTTTATCGTGATTTCACAAAAATCCACCGTTTCGAACGAAAGAAACATGAATTTATCAGTTTGAATAGTTGAAAACAGCTTTTTTCTATGTTTTTGCAAGATTAGAACAGCAATTTTATCGTCATTTCTCATAAATCGCCGTTTCGCATGAAAGAAACATGAATTTGTCAGTTTGAATAGTTCAAAACAGCGTTTTTCTATGTTTTTGCAAGTTTAAAACAGCAATTGTATCGTCATTTCTCATAAATCGCCGTTTCGCACGAAAGAAACATGAATTTGTCAGTTTGAATAGTTCAAAACAGCGTTTTTCTATGTTTTTGCAAGTATAAAACAGCAATTTTATCGTCATTTCTCATAAATCGCCGTTTCACACGAAAGAAACATGAATTTGTCAGTTTGAATAGTTCAAAACAGCATTTTTCTATGTGTTTGCAAGTTTAAAACAGCAATTTTATCGTCATTTCTCATAAATCGCCGTTTCGCACGAAAAAACCTGAATTTATCAGTTTAAATAGTTAAAAACAGCGTTTTTCTATGTTTTTGCAAGTTTAAAACAGCAATTTTATCGTCATTTCTCATAAATCGCCGTTTCGCACGAAAGAAACATGAATTTGTCAGTTTGAATAGTTCAAAACAGCGTTTTTCTATGTTTTTGCAAGTTTAAAACAGCAATTTTATCGTAATTTCTCATAAATCGCCGTTTCGCACGGAAGAAACATGAATTTGTCAGTTTGAATAGTTGAAAACATCGTTTTTCAATGTTTTTGCAAGTTTAAAAAAGCAATTTTATCGTGATTTTACAAAAATCCACCGTTTCCAACGTAAGAAACATGAATTTATCAGTTTGAATAGTTGAAAACACCGTTTTTCTATGTTTTTGCAAGTTTAAAACAGCAATTTTATCGTGATTTCACAAAAATCCACCGTTTCGAACGTAAGAAACATGAATTTATCAGTTTGAATAGTTGAAAACAGCTTTTTTCTATGTTTTTGCAAGTTTAAAACAGCAATTTTATCGTCATTTCTCATAAATCGCCGTTTCGCACGAAAGAAACATGAATTTGTCAGTTTGAATAGTTCAAAACAGCGTTTTTCTATGTTTTTGCAAGTTTAAAACAGCAAATGTATCGTCATTTCTCATAAATCGCCGTTTCGCACGAAAGAAACATGAATTTGTCAGTTTGAATAGTTCAAAACAGCGTTTTTCTATGTTTTTGCAAGTATAAAACAGCAATTTTATCGTCATTTCTCATAAATCGCCGTTTTACACGAAAGAAACATGAATTTGTCAGTTTGAATAGTTCAAAACAGCGTTTTTCTATGTTTTTGCAAGTTTAAAACAGCAATTTTATCGTCATTTCTCATAAATCGCCGTTTCGCACGAAAGAAACCTGATTTTATCAGTTTAAATAGTTAAAAACAGCGTTTTTCTATGTTTTTGCAAGTTTAAAACAGCAATTTTATCGTCATTTCTCATAAATCGCCGTTTCGCACGAAAGAAACATAAATTTGTCAGTTTGAATAGTTGAAAACATCGTTTTTCAATGTTTTTGCAAGTTTAAAAAAGCAATTTTATCGTGATTTTACAAAAATCCACCGTTTCCAACGTAAGAAACATGAATTTATCAGTTTGAATAGTTGAAAACACCGTTTTTCTATGTTTTTGCAAGTTTAAAACAGCAATTTTATCGTGATTTCACAAAAATCCACCGTTTCGAACGTAAGAAACATGAATTTATCAGTTTGAATAGTTGAAAACAGCTTTTTTCTATGTTTTTGCAAGTTTAAAACAGCAATTTTATCGTCATTTCTCATAAATCGCCGTTTCGCACGAAAGAAACATGAATTTGTCAGTTTGAATAGTTCAAAACAGCGTTTTTCTATGTTTTTGCAAGTTTAAAACAGCAAATGTATCGTCATTTCTCATAAATCGCCGTTTCGCACGAAAGAAACATGAATTTGTCAGTTTGAATAGTTCAAAACAGCGTTTTTCTATGTTTTTGCAAGTATAAAACAGCAATTTTATCGTCATTTCTCATAAATCGCCGTTTTACACGAAAGAAACATGAATTTGTCAGTTTGAATAGTTCAAAACCGCGTTTTTCTATGTTTTTGCAAGTTTAAAACAGCAATTTTATCGTCATTTCTCATAAATCGCCGTTTCGCACGAAAGAAACCTGATTTTATCAGTTTAAATAGTTAAAAACAGCGTTTTTCTATGTTTTTGCAAGTTTAAAACAGCAATTTTATCGTCATTTCTCATAAATCGCCGTTTCGCACGAAAGAAACATAAATTTGTCAGTTTGAATAGTTCAAAACAGCGTTTTTCTATGTTTTTGCAAGTTTAAAACAGCAATTTTATCGTCATTTCTCATAAATCGCCGTTTCACACGAAAGAAACATGAATTTGACAGGTTGAATAGTTCAAAACAGCGTTTTTCTATGTTTTTGCAAGTTTAAAACAGCAATTTTATCGTGATTTCACAAAAATCCACCGTCTCCAACGTAAGAAACATGAATTTATCAGTTTGAATAGTTGAAAACACCGTTTTTCTATGTTTTTGCAAGTTTAAAACAGCAATTTTTTCGTGATTTCACAAAAATCCACCGTTTCGAACGAAAGAAACATAAATTTATCAGTTTGAATAGTTGAAAACAGCTTTTTTCTATGTTTTTGCAAGATTAAAACAGCAATTTTATCGTCATTTCTCATAAATCGCCGTTTCGCATGAAAGAAACATGAATTTGTCAGTTTGAATAGTTCAAAACAGCGTTTTTCTATGTTTTTGCAAGTTTAAAACAGCAATTGTATCGTCATTTCTCATAAATCGCCGTTTCGCACGAAAGAAACATGAATTTGTCAGTTTGAATAGTTCAAAACAGCGTTTTTCTATGTTTTTGCAAGTATAAAACAGCAATTTTATAGTCATTTCTCATAAATCGCCGTTTCACACGAAAGAAACATGAATTTGTCAGTTTGAATAGTTCAAAACAGCGTTTTTCTATGTTTTTGCAAGTTTAAAACAGCAATTTTATCGTAATTTTTCATAAATCGCCGTTTCGTATGGAAGAAACATGAATTTGTCAGTTTGAATAATGAAAACATCGTTTTTCAATGTTTTTGCAAGTTTAAAACAGCAATTTTATCGTGATTTCACAAAAATCCACCGTTTCCAACGTAAGAAACATGAATTTATCAGTTTGAATAGTTGAAAACAGCGTTTTTCTATGTTTTGCAAGTTTAAAACAGCAATTTTATCGTGATTTCACAAAAATCCACCGTTTCGAACGTAAGAAACATGAATTTATCAGTTTGAATAGTTGAAAACAGCGTTTTTCTATGTTTTTGCAAGTTTAAAACAGCAATTTTATCGTCATTTCTCATAAATCGCCGTTTCACACGAAAGAAACATGAATTTGTCAGTTTGAATAGTTGAAAACAGCGTTTTTCTATGTTTTTGCAAGTTTAAAACAGCAATTTTATCGTCATTTCTCATAAATCGCCGTTTCGCACGAAAGAAACCTGAATTTATCAGTTTGAATAGTTAAAAACAGCGTTTTTCTATGTTTTTGCAAGTTTAAAACAGCAATTTTATCGTCATTTCTCATAAATCGCCGTTTCGCACGAAAGAAACATTAATTTGTCAGTTTGAATAGTTCAAAACAGCGTTTTTCTATGTTTTTGCAAGTTTAAAACAGCAATTTTATCGTAATTTCTCATAAATCGCCGTTTCGTACGGAAGAAACATGAATTTGTCAGTTTGAATAGTTGAAAACATCGTTTTTCAATGTTTTTGCAAGTTTAAATAGCAATTTTATCGTGATTTCACAAAAATCCACCGTTTCAAACGTAAGAAACATGAATTTATCAGTTTGAAAAGTTGAAAACAGCGTTTTTCCAGGTTTTTGCAAGTTTAAAACAGCAATTTTATCGTGATTTCATAAAAATCCACCGTTTCGAACGTAAGAAACATGAATTTATCAGTTTGAATAGTTAAAAACAGCGTTTTTCTATGTTTTTGCAAGTTTAAAACAGCAATTTTATCGTCATTTCTCATAAATCGCCGTTTCGCACAAAAGAAACATGAATTTGTCAGTTTGAATAGTTCAAAACAGCGTTTTTCTATGTTTTTGCAAGTTCAAAACAGCAATTTTATCGTCATTTCTCATAAATGGACGTTTCGCACAAAAGAAACATGAATTTGTCAGTTTGAATAGTTCAAAACAGCGTTTTTCTATGTTTTTGCAAGTTTAAAACAGCAATTTTATCGTCATTTCTCATAAATCGCCGTTTCACACGAAATAAACATGAATTTGTCAGTTTAAATAGTTCAAAACAGCGTTTTTCTATGTTTTTGCAAGTTTAAAACAGCAATTTTATGGTAATTTCTCATAAATCGCCGTTTCGCACGGAAGAAACATGAATTTGTCAGTTTTTGAATAGTTGAAAACATCGTTTTTCAATGTTTTTGCAAGTTTAAAACAGCAATTGTATCGTGATTTCACAAAAATCCACCGTTTCGAACGTAAGAAACATGAATTTATCAGTTTGAAAAGTTGAAAACAGCGTTTTTCCATGTTTTTGCAAGTTTAAAACAGCAATTTTATCGTGATTTCACAAAAATCCACCGTTTCGAACGTAAGAAACATGAATTTTTCAGTTTGAATAGTTGAAAACAGCGTTTTTCTATGTTTTTGCAAGTTTAAAACAGCAATTTTATCGTCATTTCTCATAAATCGCCGTTTCGCACGAAAGAAACATGAATTTGTCAGTTTGAATAGTTCAAAACAGCGTTTTTATATGTTTTTGCAAGTTTAAAACAGCAATTTTATCGTCATTTCTCATAAATCTCCGTTTCACACGAAAGAAACATGAATTTGTCAGTTTGAATAGTTCAAAACAGCGTTTTTCTATGTTTTTACAACTTTAAAACAGCAATTTTATCGTCATTTCTCATAAATCGCCGTTTCGCACGAAAGAAACATGAATTTATCAGTTTGAATAGTTGAAAACAGCGTTTTTATATGTTTTTGCAAGTTTAAAACAACAAATTTATCGTCATTTCTCATAAATCGCCGTTTCGCACGAAAGAAACATGAATTTATCAGTTTGAATAGTTGAAAACAGCGTTTTTCTATGTTTTTGCAAGTTTAAAACAGCAGTTTTATCGTGATTTCACAAAAATCCACCGTTTCGAACGAAAGAAACATGAATTTATCAGTTTGAATTGTTGAAAAAGAGCGTTTTTCTATGTTTTTGCAAGTTTAAAACAGCAATTTTATCGTCATTTCTCATAAACCGCCGTTTCGCACGAAAGAAACATGAATTTATCAGTTTGAATATTAGATAACAGCGTTTTTCTATGTTTTTGCAAGTTTAAAACAGCAGTTTTATCGTGATTTCACAAAAATCCACCGTTTCGAACGAAAGAAACCTGAATTTATTAGTTTGAATAGTTAAAAACAGCGTTCTTCTATGTTTTTGCAAGTTTAAAACAGAAATTTTTTCGTCATTTCTCATAAATCGCCGTTTCGCACGAAAGAAACATGAATTTATCAGTTTGAATAGTTGAAAACAGCTTTTTTCTATGTTTTTGCAAGTTTAAAACAGCAATTTTATCGTCATTTCTCATAAATCGCCGTTTCGCACGAAAGAAACATGAATTTGTCAGTTTGAATAGTTCAAAACAGCGTTTTTCTATGTTTTTGCAAGTTTAAAACAGCAAATGTATCGTCATTTCTCATAAATCGCCGTTTCGCACGAAAGAAACATGAATTTGTCAGTTTGAATAGTTCAAAACAGCGTTTTTCTATGTTTTTGCAAGTATAAAACAGCAATTTTATCGTCATTTCTCATAAATCGCCGTTTTACACGAAAGAAACATGAATTTGTCAGTTTGAATAGTTCAAAACAGCGTTTTTCTATGTTTTTGCAAGTTTAAAACAGCAATTTTATCGTCATTTCTCATAAATCGCCGTTTCGCACGAAAGAAACCTGATTTTATCAGTTTAAATAGTTAAAAACAGCGTTTTTCTATGTTTTTGCAAGTTTAAAACAGCAATTTTATCGTCATTTCTCATAAATCGCCGTTTCGCACGAAAGAAACATAAATTTGTCAGTTTGAATAGTTGAAAACATCGTTTTTCAATGTTTTTGCAAGTTTAAAAAGCAATTTTATCGTGATTTTACAAAAATCCACCGTTTCCAACGTAAGAAACATGAATTTATCAGTTTGAATAGTTGAAAACACCGTTTTTCTATGTTTTTGCAAGTTTAAAACAGCAATTTTATCGTGATTTCACAAAAATCCACCGTTTCGAACGTAAGAAACATGAATTTATCAGTTTGAATAGTTGAAAACAGCTTTTTTCTATGTTTTTGCAAGTTTAAAACAGCAATTTTATCGTCATTTCTCATAAATCGCCGTTTCGCACGAAAGAAACATGAATTTGTCAGTTTGAATAGTTCAAAACAGCGTTTTTCTATGTTTTTGCAAGTTTAAAACAGCAAATGTATCGTCATTTCTCATAAATCGCCGTTTCGCACGAAAGAAACATGAATTTGTCAGTTTGAATAGTTCAAAACAGCGTTTTTCTATGTTTTTGCAAGTATAAAAACAGCAATTTTATCGTCATTTCTCATAAATCGCCGTTTTACACGAAAGAAACATGAATTTGTCAGTTTGAATAGTTCAAAACCGCGTTTTTCTATGTTTTTGCAAGTTTAAAACAGCAATTTTATCGTCATTTCTCATAAATCGCCGTTTCGCACGAAAGAAACCTGATTTTATCAGTTTAAATAGTTAAAAACAGCGTTTTTCTATGTTTTTGCAAGTTTAAAACAGCAATTTTATCGTCATTTCTCATAAATCGCCGTTTCGCACGAAAGAAACATAAATTTGTCAGTTTGAATAGTTCAAAACAGCGTTTTTCTATGTTTTTGCAAGTTTAAAACAGCAATTTTATCGTCATTTCTCATAAATCGCCGTTTCACACGAAAGAAACATGAATTTGACAGGTTGAATAGTTCAAAACAGCGTTTTTCTATGTTTTTGCAAGTTTAAAACAGCAATTTTATCGTGATTTCACAAAAATCCACCGTCTCCAACGTAAGAAACATGAATTTATCAGTTTGAATAGTTGAAAACACCGTTTTTCTATGTTTTTGCAAGTTTAAAACAGCAATTTTTTCGTGATTTCACAAAAATCCACCGTTTCGAACGAAAGAAACATAAATTTATCAGTTTGAATAGTTGAAAACAGCTTTTTTCTATGTTTTTGCAAGATTAAAACAGCAATTTTATCGTCATTTCTCATAAATCGCCGTTTCGCATGAAAGAAACATGAATTTGTCAGTTTGAATAGTTCAAAACAGCGTTTTTCTATGTTTTTGCAAGTTTAAAACAGCAATTGTATCGTCATTTCTCATAAATCGCCGTTTCGCACGAAAGAAACATGAATTTGTCAGTTTGAATAGTTCAAAACAGCGTTTTTCTATGTTTTTGCAAGTATAAAACAGCAATTTTATAGTCATTTCTCATAAATCGCCGTTTCACACGAAAGAAACATGAATTTGTCAGTTTGAATAGTTCAAAACAGCGTTTTTCTATGTTTTTGCAAGTTTAAAACAGCAATTTTATCGTAATTTTTCATAAATCGCCGTTTCGTATGGAAGAAACATGAATTTGTCAGTTTGAATAATGAAAACATCGTTTTTCAATGTTTTTGCAAGTTTAAAACAGCAATTTTATCGTGATTTCACAAAAATCCACCGTTTCCAACGTAAGAAACATGAATTTATCAGTTTGAATAGTTGAAAACAGCGTTTTTCTATGTTTTGCAAGTTTAAAACAGCAATTTTATCGTGATTTCACAAAAATCCACCGTTTCGAACGTAAGAAACATGAATTTATCAGTTTGAATAGTTGAAAACAGCGTTTTTCTATGTTTTTGCAAGTTTAAAACAGCAATTTTATCGTCATTTCTCATAAATCGCCGTTTCACACGAAAGAAACATGAATTTGTCAGTTTGAATAGTTGAAAACAGCGTTTTTCTATGTTTTTGCAAGTTTAAAACAGCAATTTTATCGTCATTTCTCATAAATCGCCGTTTCGCACGAAAGAAACCTGAATTTATCAGTTTGAATAGTTAAAAACAGCGTTTTTCTATGTTTTTGCAAGTTTAAAACAGCAATTTTATCGTCATTTCTCATAAATCGCCGTTTCGCACGAAAGAAACATTAATTTGTCAGTTTGAATAGTTCAAAACAGCGTTTTTCTATGTTTTTGCAAGTTTAAAACAGCAATTTTATCGTAATTTCTCATAAATCGCCGTTTCGTACGGAAGAAACATGAATTTGTCAGTTTGAATAGTTGAAAACATCGTTTTTCAATGTTTTTGCAAGTTTAAATAGCAATTTTATCGTGATTTCACAAAAATCCACCGTTTCAAACGTAAGAAACATGAATTTATCAGTTTGAAAAGTTGAAAACAGCGTTTTTCCAGGTTTTTGCAAGTTTAAAACAGCAATTTTATCGTGATTTCATAAAAATCCACCGTTTCGAACGTAAGAAACATGAATTTATCAGTTTGAATAGTTAAAAACAGCGTTTTTCTATGTTTTTGCAAGTTTAAAACAGCAATTTTATCGTCATTTCTCATAAATCGCCGTTTCGCACAAAAGAAACATGAATTTGTCAGTTTGAATAGTTCAAAACAGCGTTTTTCTATGTTTTTGCAAGTTCAAAACAGCAATTTTATCGTCATTTCTCATAAATGGACGTTTCGCACAAAAGAAACATGAATTTGTCAGTTTGAATAGTTCAAAACAGCGTTTTTCTATGTTTTTGCAAGTTTAAAACAGCAATTTTATCGTCATTTCTCATAAATCGCCGTTTCACACGAAATAAACATGAATTTGTCAGTTTAAATAGTTCAAAACAGCGTTTTTCTATGTTTTTGCAAGTTTAAAACAGCAATTTTATGGTAATTTCTCATAAATCGCCGTTTCGCACGGAAGAAACATGAATTTGTCAGTTTGAATAGTTGAAAACATCGTTTTTCAATGTTTTTGCAAGTTTAAAACAGCAATTGTATCGTGATTTCACAAAAATCCACCGTTTCGAACGTAAGAAACATGAATTTATCAGTTTGAAAAGTTGAAAACAGCGTTTTTCCATGTTTTTGCAAGTTTAAAACAGCAATTTTATCGTGATTTCACAAAAATCCACCGTTTCGAACGTAAGAAACATGAATTTTTCAGTTTGAATAGTTGAAAACAGCGTTTTTCTATGTTTTTGCAAGTTTAAAACAGCAATTTTATCGTCATTTCTCATAAATCGCCGTTTCGCACGAAAGAAACATGAATTTGTCAGTTTGAATAGTTCAAAACAGCGTTTTTATATGTTTTTGCAAGTTTAAAACAGCAATTTTATCGTCATTTCTCATAAATCTCCGTTTCACACGAAAGAAACATGAATTTGTCAGTTTGAATAGTTGAAAACAGCGTTTTTATATGTTTTTGCAAGTTTAAAACAACAAATTTATCGTCATTTCTCATAAATCGCCGTTTCGCACGAAAGAAACATGAATTTATCAGTTTGAATAGTTGAAAACAGCGTTTTTCTATGTTTTTGCAAGTTTAAAACAGCAGTTTTATCGTGATTTCACAAAAATCCACCGTTTCGAACGAAAGAAACATGAATTTATCAGTTTGAATTGTTGAAAAAGAGCGTTTTTCTATGTTTTTGCAAGTTTAAAACAGCAATTTTATCGTCATTTCTCATAAACCGCCGTTTCGCACGAAAGAAACATGAATTTATCAGTTTGAATATTAGATAACAGCGTTTTTCTATGTTTTTGCAAGTTTAAAACAGCAGTTTTATCGTGATTTCACAAAAATCCACCGTTTCGAACGAAAGAAACCTGAATTTATTAGTTTGAATAGTTAAAAACAGCGTTCTTCTATGTTTTTGCAAGTTTAAAACAGAAATTTTTTCGTCATTTCTCATAAATCGCCGTTTCGCACGAAAGAAACATGAATTTATCAGTTTGAATAGTTGAAAACAGCGTTTTTCTATGTTTTGGCCAGTTTAAAACAGCAATTTTATCGTCATTTTTCATAAATCGCCGTTTCGCACGAAAGGAACATGTATTTGTCAGTTTGAATAGTTCAACACAGCGTTTTTCTATGTTTTTGCAAGTTAAAAACAGCAATTTTATCATCATTTCTCATAAATCGTCGTTTCGCACGAAAGAAACATGAATTTGTCAGTTTGAATAGTTCAAAACAGCGTTTTTCTATGTTATTGCAAGTTTAAAACAGCAATTTTATCGTCATTTCTCATAAATCGCCGTTTCACACGAAAGAAACATGAATTTGTCAGTTTAAATAGTTCAAAACAGCGTTTTTCTATGTTTTTGCAAGTTTAAAACAGCAATTTTATCGTCATTTCTCATAAATCGCCGTTTCGCACGAAAGAAACATGAATTTATCAGTTTGAATAGTTGAAAACAGCGTTTTTCTATGTTTTTGCAAGTTTAAAACTGCAATTTTATAGTCATTTCTCATAAATCGCCGTTTCTTACAAAAGAAACATGAATTTGTCAGTTTGAATAGTTCAAAACAGCGTTTTTCTATGTTTTTGCAAGTTTAAAACAACAATTTTATCGTCATTTCTCATAAATCGCCGTTTCGCACGAAAGAAACATGAATTTGTCAGTTTGAATAGTTCAAAACAGCGTTTTTCTATGTTTTTGCAAGTTTAAAACAGCAATTTTATCGTCATTTCTCATAAATCACCGTTTCGCACGGAAGAAACATGAATTTATCAGTTTGAATAGTTGAAAACAGCGTTTTTCTATGTTTTTGCAAGTTTAAAACTGCAATTTTATCGTGATTTCACAAAAATCCACCGTTTCCAACGTAAGAAACATGAATTTATCAGTTTGAATAGTTGAAAACAGCGTTTTTCTACGTTTTTGCAATTTTAAAACAGCAATTTTATCATTATTTCTCATAAATCGCCGTTTCACACGAAAGAAACATGAATTTGTCAGTTTGAATAGTTCAAAACAGCGTTTTTCTATGTTTTTGCAAGTTTAAAACAGCAATTTTATCGTGATTTCACAAAAATCCACCGTTTCGAACGTAAAAAACATGAATTTATCAGTTTGAATAGTTGAAAACAGGTTTTTCTATGTTTTTGCAAGTTTGAAACAGCAATTTTATCGTCATTTCTCATAAATCGCCGTTTCGCACGAAAGAAACATGAATTTGTCAGTTTGAATAGTTCAAAACAGCGTTTTTCTATGTTTTTGCAAGTTTAAAACAGCAATTTTATCGTCATTTCTCATAAATCGCCGTTTCGCACGAAAGAAACATGAATTTATCAGTTTGAATAGTTGAAAACAGCGTTTTTCTATGTTTTTGCAAGTTTAAAACTGCAATTTTATAGTCATTTCTCATAAATCGCCGTTTCTCACAAAAGAAACATGAATTTGTCAGTTTGAATAGTTCAAAACAGCGTTTTTCTATGTTTTTGCAAGTTTAAAACAGCAATTTTATCGTCATTTCTCATAAACCGCCGTTTCGCACGAAAGAAACATGAATTTATCAGTTTGAATATTAGATAACAGCGTTTTTCTATGTTTTTGCAAGTTTAAAAGAGCAGTTTTATCGTGATTTCACAAAAATCCACCGTTTCGAACGAAAGAAACCTGAATTTATCAGTTTGAATAGTTAAAAACAGCGTTCTTCTATGTTTTTGCAAGTTTAAAACAGAAATTTTTTCGTCATTTCTCATAAATCGCCGTTTCGCACGAAAGAAACATGAATTTATCAGTTTGAATAGTTGAAAACAGCGTTTTTCTATGTTTTGGCCAGTTTAAAACAGCAATTTTATCGTCATTTTTCATAAATCGCCGTTTCGTACGAAAGGAACATGTATTTGTCAGTTTGAATAGTTCAACACAGCGTTTTTCTATGTTTTTGCAAGTTAAAAACAGCAATTTTATCATCATTTCTCATAAATCGTCGTTTCGCACGAAAGAAACATGAATTTGTCAGTTTGAATAGTTCAAAACAGCGTTTTTCTATGTTATTGCAAGTTTAAAACAGCAATTTTATCGTCATTTCTCATAAATCGCCGTTTCACACGAAAGAAACATGAATTTGTCAGTTTAAATAGTTCAAAACAGCGTTTTTCTATGTTTTTGCAAGTTTAAAACAGCAATTTTATCGTCATTTCTCATAAATCGCCGTTTCGCACGAAAGAAACATGAATTTATCAGTTTGAATAGTTGAAAACAGCGTTTTTCTATGTTTTTGCAAGTTTAAAACAGCAATTTTATCGTCATTTCTCATAAATCGCCGTTTCGCACGAAAGAAACTTGAATTTGTCAGTTTGAATAGTTCAAAACAGCGTTTTTCTATGTTTTTGCAAGTTTAAAACAGCAATTTTATCGTCATTTCTCATAAATCGCCGTTTCGCAGGGAAGAAACATGAATTTATCAGTTTGAATAGTTGAAAACAGCGTTTTTCTATGTTTTTGCAAGTTTAAAACTGCAATTTTATCGTGATTTCACAAAAATCCACCGTTTCCAACGTAAGAAACATGAATTTATCAGTTTGAATAGTTGAAAACAGCGTTTTTCTATGTTTTTGCAAGTTTAAAACAGCAATTTTATCATTATTTCTCATAAATCGCCGTTTCACACGAAAGAAACATGAATTTGTCAGTTTGAATAGTTCAAAACAGCGTTTTTCTATGTTTTTGCAAGTTTAAAACAGCAATTTTATCGTGATTTCACAAAAATCCACCGTTTCGAACGTAAAAATCATGAATTTATCAGTTTGAATAGTTGAAAACAGGTTTTTCTATGTTTTTGCAAGTTTGAAACAGCAATTTTATCGTCATTTCTCATAAATCGCCGTTTCGCACGAAAGAAACATGAATTTGTCAGTTTGAATAGTTCAAAACAGCGTTTTTCTATGTTTTTGCAAGTTTAAAACAGCAATTTTATCGTCATTTCTCATAAATCGCCGTTTCGCACGAAAGAAAC
Organism: Poecilus cupreus; assembly: GCA_963942605.1. Classification (NCBI taxonomy): domain Eukaryota; kingdom Metazoa; phylum Arthropoda; class Insecta; order Coleoptera; family Carabidae; genus Poecilus; species Poecilus cupreus. The sequence goes on from CAWWDY010001081.1 coordinate 216,648, forward strand.
ATGAATTTATCAGTTTGAATAGTTGAAAACAGCGTTTTTCTATGTTTTTGCAAGTTTAAAACTGCAATTTTATAGTCATTTCTCATAAATCGCCGTTTCTCACAAAAGAAACATGAATTTGTCAGTTTGAATAGTTCAAAACAGCGTTTTTCTATGTTTTTGCAAGTTTAAAACAACAATTTTATCGTCATTTCTCATAAATCGCCGTTTCGCACGAAAGAAACATGAATTTGTCAGTTTGAATAGTCCAAAACAGCGTTTTTCTATGTTTTTGCAAGTTTAAAACAGCAATTTTATCGTCATTTCTCATAAATCGCCGTTTCACACGAAAGAAACATGAATTTGTCAGTTTGAAAAGTTCAAAACAGCGTTTTTCTATGTTTTTGCAAGTTTAAAACAGCAATTTTATCGTAATTTCTCATAAATCGCCGTTTTGCACGGAAGAAACATGAATTTGTCAGTTTGAATAGTTGAAAACATCGTTTTTCAATGTTTTTGCAAGTTTAAAACAGCAATTTTGTCGTGATTTCACAAAAATCCACTGTTTCCTATGTAAGAAACATGAATATATCAGTTTGAATAGTTGAAAACAGCGTTTTTCTATGTTTTTGCAAGTTTAAAACAGCAATTTTATCGTGATTTCACAAAAATCCACCGTTTCGAACGTAAAAAACATGAATTTATCAGTTTGAATAGTTGAAAATAGGTTTTTCTATGTTTTTGTAAGTTTGAAACAGCAATTTTATCGTCATTTCTCATAAATCGCCGTTTCGCACGAAAGAAACATAAATTTGTCAGTTTGAATAGTTCAAAACAGCGTTTTCTATGTTTTTGCAAGTTTAAAACAGCAATTTTATCGTCATTTCTCATAAATCGCCGTGTCACACGAAAGAAACATGAATTTGTCAGTTTGAATAGTTCAAAACAGCGTTTTCTATGTTTTTGCAAGTTTAAAACAGCAATTTTATCGTGATTTCACAAAAATCCACCGTTTCGAACGTAAGAAACATGAATTTATCAGTTTGAATAGTTAAAAACATCGTTATTCTATGTATTTGCAAGTTTAAAACAGCAATTTTATCGTCATTTCTCATAAATCGCCGTTTCACACGAAAGAAACATGAATTTGTCAGTTTGAATAGTTCAAAACAGCGTTTTTCTATGTTTTTGCAATTTAAAACAGCAATTTTATCGTCATTTCTCATAAATCGCCGTTTCGCACGAAAGAAACATGAATTTGTCAGTTTGAATAGTTCAAAACAGCGTTTTTCTATGTTTTTGCAAGTTTAAAACAGCAATTTTATCGTCATTTCTTATAAATCGCTGTTTCGCACGAAAGAAACATGAATTTGTCAGTTTGAATAGTTCAAAACAGCGTTTTTCTATGTTTTTGCAAGTTTAAAACAGCAATTTTATCGTCATTTCTCATAAATCGCCGTTTCGCACGAAAGGAACATGAATTTGTCAGTTTGAATAGTTCAAAACAGCGTTTTTCTATGTTTTTGCAAGTTTAAAACAGCAATTTTATCGTCATTTCTCATAAATCGCCGTTTCGCACGAAAGAAACCTGATTTTATCAGTTTAAATAGTTAAAAACAGCATTTTTCTATGTTTTTGCAAGTTTAAAACAGCAATTTTATCGTCATTTCTCATAAATCGCCGTTTCGCACGAAAGAAACATAAATTTGTTAGTTTGAATAGTTCAAAACAGCGTTTTTCTATGTTTTTACAAGTTTAAAACAACAATTTTATCGTCATTTCTCATAAATCGCCGTTTCACACGAAAGAAACATGAATTTGACAGGTTGAATAGTTCAAAAGAGCGTTTTTTTATGTTTTTGCAAGTTTAAAACAGCAATTTTATCGTGATTTCACAAAAATCCACCGTTTCCAACGTAAGAAACATGAATTTATTAGTTTGAATAGTTGAAAACACCGTTTTTCTATGTTTTTGCAAGTTTAAAACAGCAATTTTATCGTGATTTCACAAAAATCCACCGTTTCGAACGAAAGAAACATGAATTTATCAGTTTGAATAGTTGAAAACAGCTTTTTTCTATGTTTTTGCAAGATTAAAACAGCAATTTTATCGTCATTTCTCATAAATCGCCGTTTCGCATGAAAGAAACATGAATTTGTCAGTTTGAATAGTTCAAAACAGAGTTTTTCTATGTTTTTGCAAGTTTAAAACAGCAATTGTATCGTCATTTCTCATAAATCGCCGTTTCGCACGAAAGAAACATGAATTTGTCAGTTTGAATAGTTCAAAACAGCGTTTTTCTATGTTTTTGCAAGTATAAAACAGCAATTTTATCGTCATTTCTCATAAATCGCCGTTTCACACGAAAGAAACATGAATTTGTCAGTTTGAATAGTTCAAAACAGCATTTTTCTATGTGTTTGCAAGTTTAAAACAGCAATTTTATCGTCATTTCTCATAAATCGCCGTTTCGCACGAAAAAACCTGAATTTATCAGTTTAAATAGTTAAAAACAGCGTTTTTCTATGTTTTTGCAAGTTTAAAACAGCAATTTTATCGTCATTTCTCATAAATCGCCGTTTCGCACGAAAGAAACATGAATTTGTCAGTTTGAATAGTTCAAAACAGCGTTTTTCTATGTTTTTGCAAGTTTAAAACAGCAATTTTATCGTAATTTCTCATAAATCGCCGTTTCGCACGGAAGAAACATGAATTTGTCAGTTTGAATAGTTGAAAACATCGTTTTTCAATGTTTTTGCAAGTTTAAAAAAGCAATTTTATCGTGATTTCACAAAAATCCACCGTTTCCAACGTAAGAAACATGAATTTATCAGTTTGAATAGTTGAAAACACCGTTTTTCTATGTTTTTGCAAGTTTAAAACAGCAATTTTATCGTGATTTCACAAAAATCCACCGTTTCGAACGTAAGAAACATGAATTTATCAGTTTGAATAGTTGAAAACAGCTTTTTTCTATGTTTTTGCAAGTTTAAAACAGCAATTTTATCGTCATTTCTCATAAATCGCCGTTTCGCACGAAAGAAACATGAATTTGTCAGTTTGAATAGTTCAAAACAGCGTTTTTCTATGTTTTTGCAAGTTTAAAACAGCAAATGTATCGTCATTTCTCATAAATCGCCGTTTCGCACGAAAGAAACATGAATTTGTCAGTTTGAATAGTTCAAAACAGCGTTTTTCTATGTTTTTGCAAGTATAAAACAGCAATTTTATCGTCATTTCTCATAAATCGCCGTTTTACACGAAAGAAACATGTATTTGTCAGTTTGAATAGTTCAAAACAGCGTTTTTCTATGTTTTTGCAAGTTTAAAACAGCAATTTTATCGTCATTTCTCATAAATCGCCGTTTCGCACGAAAGAAACCTGATTTTATCAGTTTAAATAGTTAAAAACAGCGTTTTTCTATGTTTTTACAAGTTTAAAACAGCAATTTTATCGTCATTTCTCATAAATCGCCGTTTCGCACGAAAGAAACATAAATTTGTCAGTTTGAATAGTTCAAAACAGCGTTTTTCTATGTTTTTGCAAGTTTAAAACAGAAATTTTATCGTCATTTCTCATAAATCGCCGTTTCACACGAAAGAAACATGAATTTGACAGGTTGAATAGTTCAAAACAGCGTTTTTCTATGTTTTTGCAAGTTTAAAACAGCAATTTTATCGTGATTTCACAAAAATCCACCGTCTCCAACGTAAGAAACATGAATTTATCAGTTTGAATAGTTGAAAACACTGTTTTTCTATGTTTTTGCAAGTTTAAAACAGCAATTTTATCGTGATTTCACAAAAATCCACCGTTTCGAACGAAAGAAACATGAATTTATCAGTTTGAATAGTTGAAAACAGCTTTTTTCTATGTTTTTGCAAGATTAAAACAGCAATTTTATCGTCATTTCTCATAAATCGCCGTTTCGCATGAAAGAAACATGAATTTGTCAGTTTGAATAGTTCAAAACAGCGTTTTTCTATGTTTTTGCAAGTTTAAAACAGCAATTGTATCGTCATTTCTCATAAATCGCCGTTTCGCACGAAAGAAACATGAATTTGTTAGTTTGAATAGTTCAAAACAGCGTTTTTCTATGTTTTTGCAAGTATAAAACAGCAATTTTATCGTCATTTCTCATAAATCGCCGTTTCACACGAAAGAAACATGAATTTGTCAGTTTGAATAGTTCAAAACAGCATTTTTCTATGTGTTTGCAAGTTTAAAACAGCAATTTTATCGTGATTTCACAAAAATCCACCGTTTCGAACGTAAGAAACATGAATTTATCAGTTTGAATAGTTGAAAACAGCGTTTTTCTATGTTTTTGCAAGTTTAAAACAGCAATTTTATCGTCATTTCTCATAAATCGCCGTTTCGCACGAAAGAAACATGAATTTGTCAGTTTGAATAGTTCAAAACAGCGTTTTTCTATGTTTTTGCAAGTTTAAAACAGCAATTTTATCGTCATTTCTCATAAATCGCCGTTTCACACGAAAGAAACATGAATTTGTCAGTTTGAATAGTTGAAAACAGCGTTTTTCTATGTTTTTGCAAGTTTAAAACAGCAAATTTATCGTCATTTCTCATAAATCGCCGTTTCGCACGAAAGAAACCTGAATTTATCAGTTTGAATAGTTAAAACAGCGTTTTTCTATGTTTTTGCAAGTTTGAAACAGCAATTTTATCGTCATTTCTCATAAATCGCCGTTTCGCACGAAAGAAACATGAATTTATCAGTTTGAATAGTTGAAAACAGCGTTTTTCTATGTTTTTGCAAGTTTAAAACAGCAATTTTATCGTCATTTCTCATAAATCGCCGTTTCACACGAAAGAAACATGAATTTGTCAGTTTGAATAGTTCAAAACAGCGTTTTTCTATGTTTTTGCAAGTTTAAAACAGCAAATGTATCGTCATTTCTCATAAATCGCCGTTTCGCACGAAAGAAACATGAATTTGTCAGTTTGAATAGTTCAAAACAGCGTTTTTCTATGTTTTTGCAAGTATAAAACAGCAATTTTATCGTCATTTCTCATAAATCGCCGTTTTACACGAAAGAAACATGAATTTGTCAGTTTGAATAGTTCAAAACAGCGTTTTTCTATGTTTTTGCAAGTTTAAAACAGCAATTTTATCGTCATTTCTCATAAATCGCCGTTTCGCACAAAAGAAACCTGATTTTATCAGTTTAAATAGTTAAAAACAGCGTTTTTCTATGTTTTTACAAGTTTAAAACAGCAATTTTATCGTCATTTCTCATAAATCGCCGTTTCGCACGAAAGAAACATAAATTTGTCAGTTTGAATAGTTCAAAACAGCGTTTTTCTATGTTTTTGCAAGTTTAAAACAGAAATTTTATCGTCATTTCTCATAAATCGCCGTTTCACACGAAAGAAACATGAATTTGACAGGTTGAATAGTTCAAAACAGCGTTTTTCTATGTTTTTGCAAGTTTAAAACAGCAATTTTATCGTGATTTCACAAAAATCCACCGTCTCCAACGTAAGAAACATGAATTTATCAGTTTGAATAGTTGAAAACACTGTTTTTCTATGTTTTTGCAAGTTTAAAACAGCAATTTTATCGTGATTTCACAAAAATCCACCGTTTCGAACGAAAGAAACATGAATTTATCAGTTTGAATAGTTGAAAACAGCTTTTTTCTATGTTTTTGCAAGATTAAAACAGCAATTTTATCGTCATTTCTCATAAATCGCCGTTTCGCATGAAAGAAACATGAATTTGTCAGTTTGAATAGTTCAAAACAGCGTTTTTCTATGTTTTTGCAAGTTTAAAACAGCAATTGTATCGTCATTTCTCATAAATCGCCGTTTCGCACGAAAGAAACAGGAATTTGTCAGTTTGAATAGTTCAAAACAGCGTTTTTCTATGTTTTTGCAAGTATAAAACAGCAATTTTATCGTCATTTCTCATAAATCGCCGTTTCGCACGAAAAAACCTGAATTTATCAGTTTAAATTATTAGAAACAGCGTTTTTCTATGTTTTTGCAAGTTTAAAACAGCAATTTTATCGTCATTTCTCATAAATCGCCGTTTCGCACGAAAGAAACATGAATTTGTCAGTTTGAATAGTTCAAAACAGCGTTTTTCTATGTTTTTGCACGTTTAAAACAGCAATTTTATCGTCATTTCTCATAAATCGCCGTTTCACACGAAAGAAACATGAATTTGTCAGTTTGAATAGTTCAAAACAGCGTTTTTCTATGTTTTTGCAAGTTTAAAACAGCAATTTTATCGTCATTTCTCATAAATCGCCGTTTCGCACGAAAGAAACATGAATTTGTCAGTTTGAATAGTTCAAAACAGCGTTTTTCTATGTTTTTGCAAGTATAAAACAGCAATTTTATCGTCGTTTCTCATAAATCGCCGTTTCACACGAAAGAAACATGAATTTGTCAGTTTGAATAGTTCAAAACAGCATTTTTCTATGTGTGTTGGGACCACTTGCTCCATCTAGCGTCAGACGTTAGTATTCGCAGCAAATTTATTTTTGCACTGCCTCTGTGCCACGCGACGTCGTGTCCGGTTACTCGCCTGTCAAGTGTCCGGCTACCGAGCACATGTTTTTTACTCGCTCTCGCTTGGATCTTGTATACGATCGCACGTTTTTTACCGCTATATTTTGCTTACGCTAACACAATAATTCTTTAGTTATTGTTGTATTTTCGCTTAATTCATTATTATTATTATCGCTACAGTGTTTTACAGTGATTATTGTAAATTAACGCTTTGTTTTGACTTATTTAATAGTGAACTTCGCACGTGATCTAGTTATCACTTTAACCTATACAAGTATATCTTGTGTGTATCCTTTTATCATTATTTTCCAGCTTTATTTTGGTTTGTATATGCATCTACAGCACACTGAATACTGGATACAACAACTTGTTTATGGTAATCCGCTTTTGGAGGTATATCTTGATTCCAATGTTCACTGAAATCGCACCAGGTATTTTTGCTATACAATTTGATACATCCTACACGCAGTAAGTACGTTTTATTTATTCCAAATTACAGTTTACAGATGTAAAATCATTTACATTTGTTCACTTTTCAATAGTTAATTAGTTTACAATATTTCTTTATTATTGTTCAATATATTTATTAATAGTGCTCCAGTTTACGTATCTGTTTCATTGTGAGTTGCATTTCACTGTATATTGACTAATTTGACACGCAAGTTACTTGTTTTATTTTTGGGTTATTATTTCTTGCAAACGCTTACAATATTTGTTATATTTATAAATAAATATCGCATCCTTTTTGATATACAATTAGTTTCACACGCTTTGTCAATTTATTCGCAGTTTTGTACATGTTTAGTTTGATCTAGTTATATACATTTACAGATCACATTTACTATTCAATACGCTCTAGGTATAATTATTTACTTACGCATATGGGTTATTTCTCGTAGTAATTATAATTTATTTATTTGTTTGTTGGTTAATATCTAGTTATTATCACACACTTATTTTGTATATATTCACTTACATTCGCACAAAATTACTGCATTGTTGAGTTTCCAGTTTTGGAATATTATTTGTCTAATTATTATATTTTATGTATGTATTAATTTTAAGTATACTTATCCATATATATCTTGATTCCGCTACGCTTATTTTCTTGTTGATTTATCTCTTCTATTTCTTTGCTGTTATTAGGAATAAGATTGGTTTAATTTAGCTTTGTTCTCCTAACATACATTTGTGGGCCTTTGTGGTTTATCCTGTCCTTCCAAAGAGCGACTGTATTGTGTAAGTCCTGCTTATTGCTCGGGCAGGTGAAAAGTGTCCACCCGTATTCCTTTCCTATTTGCATTTATTTCTTCTTGTTTGGATACTCTATCGCGCCAACATCATATTGTTTATACGCTATTATGTGCATACTTTATTCCACGCTTTATCAGATTTCCTGTCATTCCTTTTGGGATTCTGCATCCATCACGCACCGCCGCATCACAATTGTTCCAAATTAACCGACACGTCTTGCAACCAGCGCATCTGCCACTGCTCCATTTTCTGGTTTTACATCTACGCCAGGCGTATCACAGGTCAACATTACCATCTTTGGGGATTTGGACCCTCCACGCAACGCTGGTCCTTCGAGTCTTTTCTGAGGGTCAAACATCATTAAGCTCCATTTTACGTTGACTTTAGTTCTTCATTTCCGGTCTTACAAACCGGAACTACCAGCCGACGCCTCAACATTGGTCCTTCGAGCCGGATGGGGAGTTGTTCCCTGTCGTGTCGTTAATTGGTACAATTGTTGTCAATTTTCTTCTGCTAATTTTTCGTTTTCTCACCGCTATCATGACCGAATTACTAACACTCAAACTTCGTCGCGATTTTGCAATACGATTTTTGGAAACGCTGGAAAATCTCATAAAACAATCCAAGACGAATCCAGATAAAATAGTCGAAGCTCGCATACAATTCGAAGAAGAGTTATCTGACCGCGTTCGAGATTTTGAAACAAACCATATTTCTCTTATGAGTCACCCAAGTAACGCAGCAGCGCAAGACGATCTCTTTGTAGAATATGATGACTTCGTTACTATGGTACGGAAAATTAAAGCTGAGTTTACAAAGCCTCCATTCCTTGAGTCACCATCAAACGATGCACCATTAAATACTGCATTTATTTCCCAAACATCCTCGCAACTAAATCAGTCTCACACATTCGCTAGGCTTCCTAAATTGGAATTACCGCATTTTTCTGGTGACATCGCAAACTGGAATTCATTTTTTGATTTTTTCAGTAGTTCTGTTGATGAAAATGAGAGTTTAAAACCAGTCCAAAAATTCCAGTACCTCAAATCTATTATTAAGGGAGAACCTTTATCACTAATAAAAAACTTAAGCCTTACAGACGATAATTATCCTATCGCTATTAAACTATTGCAGGATCGCTATGCTCAGAGGAGATTGATTTCATCTCATCATCTTCAAACTTTAATTGATTTACCTAAACCTATCCCTATGACTTTCAACAACGCTACCAAATTTGTTTCCTCCATCACTGAGCACATTGAAGCTCTTAAAGCTAACCACGAACCTGTTGATAATTGGAGCTCTCTGATCGCTTTCATTTTAGTAACCAAACTTGATACTCAGACTAGAAATAAATTTGAACGCACCCTATCTAAGGATAATTTACCAAGCCTTACTGAGTTAATGGATTTTCTTAATCGATTTATACAGTCGCAGCAATGGCAAAGTGTGCAAAAATCTCGCGCATCATCAGACAACTACCACGCAGGTCAATCTACTCGAAAACAGTTTAACACCTCTACTTTTGTTTCTACAACGAATCCGCTTACATGTGTCGCTTGTTCAAAACCCCACGCGTTATTTAAATGCTTTATTTTTCAAAAAATGAAACCTTCTGAACGATTGAACCTCGTACGTACTAATAACTGCTGTCGGAATTGTTTGTCATCTTTCCATACCACACTCAACTGCCAATCAAAGGTTAATCGTCGCACATGCAATAAACGACATCACACTTTCTTACATTATGACTACCAGTCACCAGAAACACCACACAGTGAAACGCAACGTCCAAACAGCACAGCTGACTTAGCCAACATGCCTTCCACGTCGAATACTGAGAATAAATCCACATCTCTTCTATCTCATATCGCTTCTTCTTCAATGGTTATCTTAGGGACCGCCATTGTTCTCATCAAAGATTCCTCCAATGCTTGGCAACCGGTTCGTGCTCTTTTAGACAGTGGAAGTGAGTCCTCATACATCACCGAAGAGTGCTCACGTCGTTTAAAGTTAGCCAATCGACCTGCTGATATTCTCATATCAGGTTTTGGGAATACTACTGCTCAAAATATTGTAAGAGGCACCACGACTCTTTACATGCGTTCTTCTTATTCTGAGACACCTATCTACACTATATCCGCAATAATCGTTTCTCAAATTATACAGAACTTACCTAAATCACAATTATCCTCGAACTTACTACAGGAAGTACAGCACCTTCAATTAGCTGATCCCGAGTTTATCACTCCCGCATCTATCGATCTCTTAATTGGCGCTGATCTCTACTTTGATTTGATAACTGGTAATCAAAGTCGAGTTTCCAATGGTCCATTCGCCGTTGAAACTACTTTGGGTTGGATTGTCACTGGACCAACCTCCTTACTCCCCACTCTGCCTGTTACTACGCTAACAGCAGTTCAAAATCAAATCGCCACATCTCTATCGAAATTTTGGGAACTTGAAGATGTCCCAAAAAAGTCTGTTTTATCTGAGGAAGATCGATTGGCTGAAGATATTTTTGTCACGCAACATAAACGATTGGAGTCTGGACGCTATACTGTCCCTCTATTATTCAAACAATATCCTCTTGAATTAGGCAATTCTTATAATACCGCTCTTAGATGCTACAATGTTCTCCAACGCCGCTTGTCGTCTGATGACACATTAAATATGGAATATCACAAATTCATGTCTGACTATTTAGAACAAAATCATATGTCTCTTCTACCGTCACATCTTAATCTGTCAAATGAAGGATTTTATTTACCACATCACGGCGTCTTACGTGAATCTAACTCTACAACCAAACTGAGAGTTGTTTTTAATGGTTCAAAGAAAACTCCGCTCAACAAATCCCTGAACGACTACCTACTAACTGGTCCAGCTCTTCAGACAGATCTTACATCCATCATTCACAGATCACGCTTTCATAAAGTAATATTCACCGCTGATATCAGGCAAATGTACCGTCAAATACTCATTTGTGAAGAACATCGCATGTACCAAAAAATACTATGGAGCTTTTCTGCATCTACTTCGCCGCAATCGTATGCTCTTAACACTGTGACTTATGGCACAACGTGTGCTCCGTTCCTAGCAATCAGAACGTTGCATCAATTAGCTGTCGATGAAATGTCAAATTTTCCACGCGCAGCAGAAGTTCTTAAGTCTGATACCTATGTTGACGACATAATCAGTGGAGCAAGTTCTCTATCTGAAGCTCTTGACTTACAACAAGAACTGATCAAACTACTTGGTACCGCTGGTCTTGAATTACGGAAATGGACAAGTAACCATCCGGATTTATTACACAACATACCCGAAGATCATAGAGAATTCTCATTTCTTAACGAAGCTCAACATAATGAATCGGTTAAAATTCTTGGTCTCTCGTGGAGTCCTATCTCCGATCAGTTTTCATACAAAATAAATTTGCCAATACACGCCGTCACTAAACGCTCTATTCTCTCAGATATAGCCAAGATTTTTGATCCCATTGGGTGGTTGTCGCCTATAGTTATGAGCGCAAAATGCCTCATGCAAGATCTCTGGGTAGCTGGTACTGACTGGGACACTCCAGTACCTGATCATCTGCTATTAAAATGGAACTGCTTTAAATCTCAGTTATCTATTTTAACCACGTTAAAGATACCACGTCATATCAACATTTCTGAAGGCATACTAAGTCTAATCGGCTTTTGTGATGCATCTGAATTAGGTTATGCTGCTGCTGTTTATATACACGTCGAATCCCGAACCGTACAGTCAAGTACTTCATACCTTATCGCGTCGAAAACTAGAGTTGCTCCACTTAAACGCATATCTTTACCCCGACTTGAGCTCTGTACAGCATTGCTATTATCTCGTCTGATGTCACACTTATTAGAGACATTAAAACTGCCCTTTTCTCAGATCCTCGCCTGGTCAGACTCTACTATCACCCTTTCCTGGATCCGAGCTCCGCCGTACAAGTGGAAGACTTTTGTAAGCAATAGGGTTACTGAAATTCAGCAAAACATTTCCCCTTCTCACTGGCATCATATTAGCTCGCAGGATAACCCTGCTGATTGCGCTTCTCGTGGTATATCTGTGCAAGAACTATTATCACACTCTTTGTGGTGGGAAGGCCCAACCTGGCTTAAAAACCCTCATCAGTCATGGCCCTTATCTATAAACCATGATGAATCAATTCTAGATCCACAAGTGCTGCATGAAGCCAAAATATCATTACCTGTTACTATTGAGCCTAACAATGTAATCCTACAACGGTACTCTGATTTAAATCGCTTGGTAAGAATTACAGCATTATGCATTCGTTTTTTCAAACGCATAAAATTTAAGGAACCTCCTACTGAATTTCCATTTTCAGCCGCAGACCTCAATGACGCTTTACTACGATGGGTGAAAATTGTATAATATGACACTTTCGCAGACGATATAAATAAACTCAACAACAAGAAGCCATGCTCCAAACTGATTCAAAATCTTACTCCCTTCTTGGACGAAAAAGGTTTCTTACGAGTTGGAGGAAGAATTCGTCATTCGAATTTGAGGTATGCGCACAAACATCCTCTACTTTTACCTTCAAAACATCATCTCACCAGTCTCATAATAGATTATTACCACCAACATTATCTCCATCCCTCGCCTAGAACTTTACAAGCAATTTTAAACAAACGATTCTGGATTATCGGTGCTCGTCGTCTCATTCGCAGCTATAGCTTAAAATGCCTCAAATGTTTTCGCTGTCGCCCCATTGCTCATAATCCCTTTATGGGGAATTTACCCGCATACAGAGTTCAACAATTAAAACCCTTCGATGTTGTGGGAATCGATTACGGGGGTCCTTTTCATGTCACTCCGTACAAAAGACGAGGAGTCCAAGCAATAAAATCCTATTTGTGTCTGTTTATCTGTTTCGCAACAAAGGCAGTACATTTGGAATTATCCTCTGATCTCAGCACCGAAGCATTTAAACTTGCCCTACGCCGCTTTTTAGCTAGACGTGGTAAATGCTCCCACATTTATAGCGACTCAGGTACTAACTTTGTTGGCACGAAAAGCTACTTCACGGAATTACAAAAGTTTGTAACTTCACCGCAGTATAATACAGATCTAAGCACTCAACTTGCATTTGACGGCATACAATGGCACTTCAATCCGCCTTCAGCTCCCCATTTTGGCGGACTCTGGGAGGCAGGTATAAAATCTGTGAAATTCCACATTTCCCGCGTAGTAGGTTCACAAATTCTGACCATTGAAGAGTTCTCCACGCTTCTCTGTCAAATCGAATCTGTTTTAAATTCAAGACCCCTGTGTCCACTCTCTTCAGACCCGAATGATCTGCTCGCTTTAACTCCCAATCATTTCCTTACGCAAGAAGCAGCAGTTTGTTTACCAGATCGTAACTATCTCGATCAATCCCCAAGCCTCCTTCATAGATGGCAATTAGTTCAAAGAATGCTACAAGACTTTTGGAAAAGATGGCATGTGGAATACCTCAACACGCTGCAACAACGCTCTAAATGGACGAAAACTGCACCAAATTTGAAACCAGATCAACTGGTACTCATCAAAAGTGACACGCTGCCACCACTTCAATGGAAGTTAGGGCGAATCTTACAAGTGCATCCAGGAGATGACCATATAGTCCGAGTAGCGCAGGTCAAAACTGACACTGGCATTTTCACTAGACCTGTCGTTAAACTCTGTCCTTTACCTGAGTAGTTTGCGTTCCCTGAAAAACTTCGTTTTTGGCCGGGCGGCATGTTGGGACCACTTGCTCCATCTAGCGTCAGACGTTAGTATTCGCAGCAAATTTATTTTTGCACTGCCTCTGTGCCACGCGACGTCGTGTCCGGTTACTCGCCTGTCAAGTGTCCGGCTACCGAGCACATGTTTTTTACTCGCTCTCGCTTGGATCTTGTATACGATCGCACGTTTTTTACCGCTATATTTTGCTTACGCTAACACAATAATTCTTTAGTTATTGTTGTATTTTTGCTTAATTCATTATTATTATTATCGCTACAGTGTTTTACAGTGATTATTGTAAATTAACGCTTTGTTTTGACTTATTTAATAGTGAACTTCGCACGTGATCTAGTTATCACTTTAACCTATACAAGTATATCTTGTGTGTATCCTTTTATCATTATTTTCCAGCTTTATTTTGGTTTGTATATGCATCTACAGCACACTGAATACTGGATACAACAACTTGTTTATGGTAATCCGCTTTTGGAGGTATATCTTGATTCCAATGTTCACTGAAATCGCACCAGGTATTTTTGCTATACAATTTGATACATCCTACACGCAGTAAGTACGTTTTATTTATTCCAAATTACAGTTTACAGATGTAAAATCATTTACATTTGTTCACTTTTCAATAGTTAATTAGTTTACAATATTTCTTTATTATTGTTCAATATATTTATTAATAGTGCTCCAGTTTACGTATCTGTTTCATTGTGAGTTGCATTTCACTGTATATTGACTAATTTGACACGCAAGTTACTTGTTTTATTTTTGGGTTATTATTTCTTGCAAACGCTTACAATATTTGTTATATTTATAAATAAATATCGCATCCTTTTTGATATACAATTAGTTTCACACGCTTTGTCAATTTATTCGCAGTTTTGTACATGTTTAGTTTGATCTAGTTATATACATTTACAGATCACATTTACTATTCAATACGCTCTAGGTATAATTATTTACTTACGCATATGGGTTATTTCTCGTAGTAATTATAATTTATTTATTTGTTTGTTGGTTAATATCTAGTTATTATCACACACTTATTTTGTATATATTCACTTACATTCGCACAAAATTACTGCATTGTTGAGTTTCCAGTTTTGGAATATTATTTGTCTAATTATTATATTTTATGTATGTATTAATTTTAAGTATACTTATCCATATATATCTTGATTCCGCTACGCTTATTTTCTTGTTGATTTATCTCTTCTATTTCTTTGCTGTTATTAGGAATAAGATTGGTTTAATTTAGCTTTGTTCTCCTAACATACATTTGTGGGCCTTTGTGGTTTATCCTGTCCTTCCAAAGAGCGACTGTATTGTGTAAGTCCTGCTTATTGCTCGGGCAGGTGAAAAGTGTCCACCCGTATTCCTTTCCTATTTGCATTTATTTCTTCTTGTTTGGATACTCTATCGCGCCAACATCATATTGTTTATACGCTATTATGTGCATACTTTATTCCACGCTTTATCAGATTTCCTGTCATTCCTTTTGGGATTCTGCATCCATCACGCACCGCCGCATCACAATTGTTCCAAATTAACCGACACGTCTTGCAACCAGCGCATCTGCCACTGCTCCATTTTCTGGTTTTACATCTACGCCAGGCGTATCACAGGTCAACATTACCATCTTTGGGGATTTGGACCCTCCACGCAACGCTGGTCCTTCGAGTCTTTTCTGAGGGTCAAACATCATTAAGCTCCATTTTACGTTGACTTTAGTTCTTCATTTCCGGTCTTACAAACCGGAACTACCAGCCGACGCCTCAACAATGTGTTTGCAAGTTTAAAACAGCAATTTTATCGTCATTTCTCATAAATCGCCGTTTCGCACGAAAAAACCTGAATTTATCAGTTTAAATTATTAGAAACAGCATTTTTCTATGTTCTTGCAAGTTTAAAACAGCAATTTTATCGTAATTTTTCATAAATCGCCGTTTCGCACGGAAGAAACATGAATTTGTCAGTTTGAATAATGAAAACATCGTTTTTCAATGTTTTTGCAAGTTTAAAACAGCAATTTTATCGTGATTTCACAAAAATCCACCGTTTCCAACGTAAGAAACATGAATTTATCAGTTTGAATAGTTGAAAACAGCGTTTTTCTATGTTTTGCAAGTTTAAAACAGCAATTTTATCGTGATTTCACAAAAATCCACCGTTTCGAACGTAAGAAACATGTATTTATCAGTTTGAATAGTTGAAAACAGCGTTTTTCTATGTTTTTGCAAGTTTAAAACAGCAATTTTATCGTCATTTCTCATAAATCGCCGTTTCGCACGAAAGAAACATGAATTTGTCAGTTTGAATAGTTCAAAACAGCGTTTTTCTATGTTTTTGCAAGTTTAAAACAGCAATTTTATCGTCATTTCTCATAAATCGCCGTTTCACACGAAAGAAACATGAATTTGTCAGTTTGAATAGTTGAAAACAGCGTTTTTCTATGTTTTTGCAAGTTTAAAACAGCAAATTTATCGTCATTTCTCATAAATCGCCGTTTTGCACGAAAGAAACCTGAATTTATCAGTTTGAATAGTTAAAACAGCGTTTTTCTATGTTTTTGCAAGTTTGAAACAGCAATTTTATCGTCATTTCTCATAAATCGCCGTTTCGCACGAAAGAAACATGAATTTATCAGTTTAAATAGTTGAAAACAGCGTTTTTCTATGTTTTTGCAAGTTTAAAACAGCAATTGTATCGTCATTTCTTAAATCGCCGTTTCACACGAAATAAACATGAATTTGTCAGTTTGAATAGTTCAAAACAGCGTTTTTCTATGTTTTTGCAAGTTTAAAACAGCAATTTTATCGTCATTTCTCATAAATTGTCGTTTCACACGAAATAAACATGAATTTGTCAGTTTGAATAGTTCAAAACAGCGTTTTTCTATGTTTTTGCAAGTTTAAAACAGCAATTTTTTTGTAATTTCTCATAAATCGCCGTTTCGTACGGAAGAAATATGAATTTGTCAGTTTGAATAGTTGAAAACATCGTTTTTCTATGTTTTTGCAAGTTTAAAACAGCAATTTTATCGTCATTCCTCATAAATCGCCGTTTCGCACGAAAGAAACATGAATTTGTCAGTTTGAATAGTTCAAAACAGCGTTTTTCTATGTTTTTGCAAGTTTAAAACAGCAATTTTATCGTCATTTCTAATAAATCGCCGTTTCACACGAAATAAACATGAATTTGTCAGTTTGAATAGTTCAAAACAGCGTTTTTCTATGTTTTTGCAAATTTAAAACAGCAATTTAATGGTAATTTCTCATAAATCGCCGTTTCGCACGGAAGAAACATGAATTTGTCAGTTTGAATAGTTCAAAACATCGTTTTTCAATGTTTTTGCAAGTTTAAAACAGCAATTTTATCGTGATTTCACAAAAATCCACCGTTTCGAACGTAAGAAACATGAATTTATCAGTTTGAAAAGTTGAAAACAGCGTTTTTCCAGGTTTTTGCAAGTTTAAAACAGCAATTTTATCGTGATTTCACAAAAATCCACCGTTTCGAACTTAAGAAACATGAATTTATCAGTTTGAATAGTTGAAAACAGCGTTTTTCTATGTTTTTGCAAGTTTAAAACAGCAAATTTATCGTCATTTCTCATAAATCGCCGTTTCGCACGAAAGAAACCTGAATTTATCAGTTTGAATAGTTAAAAACAGCGTTTTTCTATGTTTTTGCAAGTTTGAAACAGCAATTTTATCGTCATTTCTCATAAATCGCCGTTTCGCACGAAAGAAACATGAATTTATCAGTTTGAATAGTTGAAAACAGCGTTTTTCTATGTTTTTGCAAGTTTAAAACAGCAATTGTATCGTCATTTCTCATATATCGCCGTTTCACACGAAATAAACATGAATTTGTCAGTTTGAATAGTTCAAAACAGCGTTTTTCTATGTTTTTGCAAGTTTAAAACAGCAATTTTATCGTCATTTCTCATAAATTATCGTTTCACACGAAATAAACATGAATTTGTCAGTTTGAATAGTTCAAAACAGCGTTTTTCTATGTTTTTGCAAGTTTAAAACAGCAATTTTATCGTAATTTCTCATAAATCGCCGTTTCGTACGGAAGAAACATGAATTTGTCGGTTTGAATAGTTGAAAACATCGTTTTTCAATGTTTTTGCAAGTTTAAAACAGCAATTTAACCGTGATTTCACAAAAATCCACCGTTTCGAACGTAAGAAACATGAATTTATCAGTTTGAAAAGTTGAAAACAGCGTTTTTCCATGTTTTTGCAAGTTTAAAACAGCAATTTTATCGTGATTTCATAAAAATCCACCGTTTCGAAAGTAAGAAACATGAATTTATCAGTTTGAATAGTTAAAAACAGCATTTTCTATGTTTTTGCAAGTTTAAAACAGCAATTTTATTGTCATTTCTCATAAATTGCC
Organism: Poecilus cupreus; assembly: GCA_963942605.1. Taxonomy (NCBI): domain Eukaryota; kingdom Metazoa; phylum Arthropoda; class Insecta; order Coleoptera; family Carabidae; genus Poecilus; species Poecilus cupreus. The sequence continues at coordinate 234,598 of CAWWDY010001081.1, forward strand.
GTTTCGCACGAAAGAAACATGAATTTGTCAGTTTGAATAGTTCAAAACAGCGTTTTTCTATGTTTTTGCAAGTTTAAAACAGCAATTTTATCGTCATTTCTCATAAATCGACGTTTCGCACAAAAGAAACATGAATTTGTCAGTTTGAATAGTTCAAAACAGCGTTTTTCTATGTTTTTGCAAGTTTAAAACAGCAATTTTATCGTCATTTCTCATAAATCGCCGTTTCACACGAAATAAACATGAATTTGTCAGTTTGAATAGTTCAAAACAGCGTTTTTCTATGTTTTTGCAAATTTAAAACAGCAATTTAATGGTAATTTCTCATAAATCGCCGTTTCGCACGGAAGAAACATGAATTTGTCAGTTTGAATAGTTGAAAACATCGTTTTTCAATGTTTTTGCAAGTTTAAAACAGCAATTTTATCGTGATTTCACAAAAATTCACCGTTTCGAACGTAAGAAACATGAATTTGTTAGTTTGAAAAGTTGAAAACAGCGTTTTTCTATGTTTTTGCAAGTTTAAAACAGCAATTTTATCGTGATTTCACAAAAATGCACCGTTTCGAACATAAGAAACATGAATTTATCAGTTTGAATAGTTGAAAACAGCGTTTTTCTATGTTTTTGCAAGTTTAAAACAGCAATTTTATCGTCATTTCTCATAAATCGCCGTTTCGCACGAAAGGAACATGAATTTATCAATTTGAATTGTTGAAAAAGAGCGTTTTTCTATGTTTTTGCAAGTTTAAAACAGCAATTTTATCGTCATTTCTCATAAATCGCCGTTTCCCACGAAAGAAACATGAATTTATCAGTTTGAATAGTAGATAACAGCGTTTTTCTATGTTTTTGCAAGTTTAAAACAGCAGTTTTATCGTGATTTCACAAAAATCCACCGTTTCGAACGAAAGAAACCTGAATTTATCAGTTTGAATAGTTAAAAACAGCGTTCTTCTATGTTTTTGCAGGTTTAAAACAGAAATTTTATCGTCATTTCTCATAAATCGCCGTTTCGCACGAAAGAAACATGAATTTATCAGTTTGAATAGTTGAAAACAGCGTTTTTCTATGTTTTGGCCAGTTTAAAACAGCAATTTTATCGTCATTTTTCATAAATCGCCGTTTCGCACGAAAGGAACATGTATTTGTCAGTTTGAATAGTTCAAAACTGCATTTTTCTATGTTTTTGCAAGTTAAAAACAGCAATTTTATCGTCATTTCTCATAAATCGTCGTTTCGCACGTAAGAAACATTAATTTGTCAGTTTGAATAGTTCAAAACAGCGTTTTTCTATGTTTTTGCAAGTTTAAAACAGCAATTTTATCGTCATTTCTCATAAATCGCCGTTTCGCACGAAAGAAACATGAATTTTTCAGTTTGAATAGTTCAAAACAGCGTTTTTCTATGTTTTTGCAAGTTTAAAACAGCAATTTTATCGTCATTTCTCATAAATCGCCGTTTCGCACGGAAGAAACATGAATTTATCAGTTTGAATAGTTGAAAACAGCGTTTTTCTATGTTTTTGCAAGTTTAAAACTGAAATTTTATCGTGATTTCACAAAAATCCACCGTTTCCAACGTAAGAAACATGAATTTATCAGTTTGAATAGTTGAAAACAGCGTTTTTCAATGTTTTTGCAAGTTTAAAACAGCAATTTTATCATTATTTCTCATAAATCGCCGTTTCACACGAAAGAAACATGAATTTGTCAGTTTGAATAGTTCAAAACAGCGTTTTTCTATGTTTTTGCAAGTTTAAAACAGCAATTTTATCGTGATTTCACAAAAATCCACCGTTTCGAATGTAAAAAACATGAATTTATCAGTTTGAATAGTTGACAACAAATTTTTCTATGTTTTTGCAAGTTTGAAACAGCAATTTTATCGTCATTTCTCATAAATCGCCGTTTCGCACGAAAGAAACATGAATTTATCAGTTTGAATAGTTAAAAACAGCGTTTTTCTATGTTTTTGCAAGTTTAAAACAGCAATTTTATCGTGATTTCACAAAAATCCACCGTTTCCAACGTAAGAAACATGCATTTATCAGTTTGAATAGTTAAAAACAGCGTTTTTCTATGTTTTTGCAAGTTTAAAACTGCAATTTTATCGTCATTTCTCATAAATCGCCGTTTCTCACAAAAGAAACATGAATTTGTCAGTTTGAATAGTTCAAAACAGCGTTTTTCTATGTTTTTGCAAGTTTAAAACAACAATTTTATCGTCATTTCTCATAAATCGCCGTTTCGCACGAAAGAAACATGAATTTGTCAGTTTGAATAGTCCAAAACAGCGTTTTTCTATGTTTTTGCAAGTTTAAAACAGCAATTTTATCGTCATTTCTCATAAATCGCCGTTTCACACGAAAGAAACATGAATTTGTCAGTTTGAATAGTTCAAAACAGCGTTTTTCTATGTTTTTGCAAGTTTAAAACAGCAATTTTATCGTAATTTCTCATAAATCGCCGTTTCGCACGGAAGAAACATGAATTTGTCAGTTTGAATAGTTGAAAACATCGTTTTTCAATGTTTTTGCAAGTTTAAAACAGCAATTTTATCGTGATTTCACAAAAGTCCACCGTTTCCAATGTAAGAAACATGAATATTTCAGTTTGAATAGTTGAAAACAGCGTTTTTCTATGTTTTTGCAAGTTTAAAACAGCAATTTTATCGTGATTTCACAAAAATCCACCGTTTCGAACGTAAAAAACATGAATTTATCAGTTTTAATAGTTGAAAACAGGTTTTTCTATGTTTTTGCAAGTTTGAAACAGCAATTTTATCGTCATTTCTCATAAATCGCCGTTTCGCACGAAAGAAACATGAATTTGTCAATTTGAATAGTTCAAAACAGCGTTTTTCTATATTTTTGCAAGTTTAAAACAGCAATTTTATCGTCATTTCTCATAAATCGCCGTTTCACACGAAAGAAACATGAATTTGTCAGTTTGAATAGTTCAAAACAGCGTTTTTCTATGTTTTTGCAAGTTTAAAACAGCAATTTTATCGTCATTTCTCATAAATCGCCGTTTTGCACGAAAGAAACATGAATTTATCAGTTTGAATAGTTGAAAACAGCGTTTTTCTATGTTTTTGCAAGTTTAAAACAGCAATTTTATCGTCATTTCTCATAAATCGTCGTTTCGCACGAAAGAAACATGAATTTGTCAGTTTGAATAGTTCAAAACAGCGTTTTTTTATGTTTTTGCAAGTTTAAAACAGCAATTTTATCGTCATTTCTCATAAATCGCCGTTTCGCACGAAAGAAACATGAATTTGTCAGTTTGAATACTTCAAAACAGCGTTTTTCTATGTTTTTGCAAGTTTAAAACAGCAGTTTTATCGTCATTTTACATAAATCGCCGTTTCACACGAAAGAAACATGAATTTGTCAGTTTGAATAGTTCAAAACAGCTTTTTCTATGTTTTTGCAAGTTTAAAACAGCAATTTTATCGTCATTTCTCATAAATCGCCGTTTCGCACGAAAGAAACATGAATTTGTCAGTTTGAATAGTTCAAAACAGCGTTTTTCTATGTTTTTGCAAGTTTAAAACAGCAATTTTATCGTCATTTCTCATAAATCGCCGTTTCACACGAAAGAAACATGAATTTGTCAGTTTGAATAGTCCAAAACAGCGTTTTTCTATGTTTTTGCAAGTTTAAAACAGCAATTTTATCGTAATTTCTCATAAATCGCCGTTTCGCACGGAAGAAACATGCAGTTTAAATAGTTGAAAACATCGTTTTTTAATATTTTTGCAAGTTTAAAACAGCAATTTTATCGTGATTTCACAAAAATCCACCGTTTCGAACGTAAGGAACATGAATTTATCAGTTCGAATAGTTGAAAACAGCGTTTTTCCATGTTTTTGCAAGTTTAAAACAGCAATTTTATCGTGATTTCACAAAAATCCACCGTTTCCAACGTAAGAAACATGCATTTATCAGTTTGAATAGTTAAAAAAAGCGTTTTTCTATGTTTTTGCAAGTTTAAAACTGCAATTTTATCGTCATTTCTCATAAATCGCCGTTTCTCACGAAAGAAACATAAATTTGTCAGTTTGGATAGTTCAAAACAGCGTTTTTCTATGTTTTTGCAAGTTTAAAACAACAATTTTATCGTCATCTCTAATAAATCGCCGTTTCGCACGAAAGAAACATGAATTTGTCAGTTTGAATAGTTCAAAACAGCGTTTTTCTATGTTTTTGCAAGTTTAAAACAGCAATTTTATCGTCATTTCTCATAAATCGCCGTTTCACACGAAAGAAACATGAATTTGTCAGTTTGAATAGTTCAAAACAGCGTTTTTCTATGTTTTTGCAAGTTTAAAACAGCAATTTTATCGTAATTTTTCATAAATCGCCGTTTCGCACGGAAGAAACATGAATTTGTCAGTTTGAATAGTTCAAAACAGAGTTTTTCTATATTTTTGCAAATTTAAAACAGCAATTTTATCGTCATTTCTCATAAATCGCCGTTTCACACGAAAGAAACATGAATTTGTCAGTTTGAATAGTTCAAAACAGCGTTTTTCTATGTTTTTGCAAGTTTAAAACAGCAATTATATCGTCATTTCTCATAAATCGCCGTTTTGCACGAAAGAAACATGAATTTATCAGTTTGATAAGTTGAAAACAGCGTTTTTCTATGTTTTTGCAAGTTTAAAACAGAAATTTTATCGTCATTTCTCATAAATCGCCGTATCGCACGAAAGAAACATTAATTTGTCAGTTTGAATAGTTCAAAACAGCGTTTTTTTATGTTTTTGCAAGTTTAAAACAGCAATTTTATCGTCATTTCTCATAAATCGCCGTTTCGCACGAAAGAAACATGAATTTGTCAGTTTGAATACTTCAAAACAGTGTTTTTCTATGTTTTTGCAAGTTTAAAACAGCATTTTTATCGTCATTTCTCATAAATCGCTGTTTCACACGAAAGAAACATGAATTTGTCATTTTGAATAGTTCAAAACAGCGTTTTTCTATGTTTTTGCAAGTTTAAAACAGCAATTTTATCGTAATTTCTCATAAATCGCCGTTTCGCACGAAAGAAACATGAATTTGTCAGTTTGAATAGTTGAAAACATCGTTTTTCAATGTTTTTGCAAGTTTAAAACAGCAATTTAATCGTGATTTCACAAAAATCCCCCGTTTTGAACGTAAGAAACATGAATTTATCAGTTTGAATAGTTGAAAACAGCGTTTTTCCATGTTTTTGCAAGTTTAAAACAGCAATTTTATCGTGATTTCACAAAAATCCACCGTTTCCAACGTAAGAAACATAAATTTGTCAGTTTGGATAGTTCAAAACAGCGTTTTTCTATGTTTTTGCAAGTTTAAAACAACAATTTTATCGTCATCTCTAATAAATCGCCGTTTCGCACGAAAGAAACATGCATTTGTCAGTTTGAATAGTTCAAAACAGCGTTTTTCTATGTTTTTGCAAGTTTAAAACAGCAATTTTATCGTCATTTCCCATAAATCGCCGTTTCACACGAAAGAAACATGAATTTGTCAGTTTGAATAGTCCAAAACAGCGTTTTTCTATGTTTTTGCAAGTTTAAAACAGCAATTTTATCGTAATTTCTCATAAATCGCCGTTTCGCACGGAAGAAACATGAATTTGTCAGTTTGAATAGTTGAAAACATCGTTTTTCAATGTTTTTGCAAGTTTAAAACAGCAATTTTATCGTGATTTCACAAAAGTCCACCGTATCCAATGTAAGAAACATGAATATTTCAGTTTGAATAGTTGAAAACAGCGTTTTTCTATGTTTTTGCAAGTTTAAAACAGCAATTTTATCGTGATTTCACAAAAATCCACCGTTTCGAACGTAAAAAACATGAATTTATCAGTTTGAATAGTTGAAAACAGGTTTTTCTATGTTTTTGCAAGTTTGAAACAGCAATTTTATCGTCATTTCTCATAAATCGCCGTTTCGCACGTAAGAAACATGAATTTGTCAGTTTGAATAGTTCAAAACAGCGTTTTTCTATATTTTTGCAAGTTTAAAACAGCAATTTTATCGTCATTTCTCATAAATCGCCGTTTCACACGAAAGAAACATGAATTTGTCAGTTTGAATAGTTCAAAACAGCGTTTTTCTATGTTTTTGCAAGTTTAAAACAGCAATTTTATCGTCATTTCTCATAAATCGCCGATTTGCACGAAAGAAACATGAATTTATCAGTTTGAATAGTTGAAAACAGCGTTTTTCTATGTTTTTGCAAGTTTAAAACAGCAATTTTATCGTTATTTCTCATAAATCGTCGTTTCGCACGAAAGAAACATGAATTTGTCAGTTTGAATAGTTCAAAACAGCGTTTTTTTATGTTTTTGCAAGTTTAAAACAGCAATTTTATCGTCATTTCTCATAAATCGCCGTTTCGCACGAAAGAAACATGAATTTGTCAGTTTGAATACTTCAAAACAGCGTTTTTCTATGTTTTTGCAAGTTTAAAACAGCAATTTTATCGTCATTTCTCATAAATCGCCGTTTCACACGAAAGAAACATGAATTTGTCAGTTTGAATAGTTCAAAACAGCTTTTTCTATGTTTTTGCAAGTTTAAAACAGCAATTTTATCGTCATTTCTCATAAATCGCCGTTTCGCACGAAAGAAACATGAATTTGTCAGTTTGAATAGTTCAAAACAGCGTTTTTCTATGTTTTTGCAAGTTTAAAACAGCAATTTTATCGTCATTTCTCATAAATCGCCGTTTCACACGAAAGAAACATGAATTTGTCAGTTTGAATAGTCCAAAACAGCGTTTTTCTATGTTTTTGCAAGTTTAAAACAGCAATTTTATCGTAGTTTCTCATAAATCGCCGTTTCGCACGGAAGAAACATGAATTTGTCAGTTTAAATAGTTGAAAACATCGTTTTTTAATGTTTTTGCAAGTTTAAAACAGCAATTTTATCGTGATTTCACAAAAATCCACCGTTTCGAACGTTAGAAACATGAATTTATCAGTTTGAATAGTTGAAAACAGCGTTTTTCCATGTTTTTGCAAGTTTAAAACAGCAATTTTATCGTGATTTCACAAAAATCCACCGTTTCCAACGTAAGAAACATGCATTTATCAGTTTGAATAGTTAAAAACAGCGTTTTTCTATGTTTTTGCAAGTTTAAAACTGCAATTTTATCGTCATTTCTCATAAATCGCCGTTTCTCACGAAAGAAACATAAATATGTCAGTTTGGATAGTTCAAAACAGCGTTTTTCTAAGTTTTTGCAAGTTTAAAACAACAATTTTATCGTCATCTCTAATAAATCGCCGTTTCGCACGAAAGAAACATGAATTTGTCAGTTTGAATAGTTCAAAACAGCGTTTTTCTATGTTTTTGCAAGTTTAAAACAGCAATTTTATCGTCATTTCTCATAAATCGCCGTTTCGCACGGCAGAAACATGAATTTGTCAGTTTGAATAGTTGAAAACATCGTTTTTCAATGTTTTTGCAAGTTTAAAACAGCAATTTTATCGTGATTTCACAAAAATCAACCGTTTCCAATGTAAGAAACATGAATATATCAGATTGAATAGTTGAAAAAAGCGTTTTTCTATGTTTTTGCAAGTTTAAAACAGCAATTTTATCGTGATTTCACAAAAATCCACCGTTTCAAACGTAAAAAACAGGAATTTATCAGTTTGAATAGTTGAAAACAGGTTTTTCTATGGTTTTGCAAGTTTGAAACAGCAATTTTATCGTCATTTCTCATAAATCGTCGTTTCGCACGAAAGAAACATGAATTTGTCAGTTTGAATAGTTCAAAACAGCGTTTTTCTATGTTTTTGCAAGTTTAAAACAGCAATTTTATCGTCATTTCCCATAAATCGCCGTTTCACACGAAAGAAACATGAATTTGTCAGTTTGAATAGTCCAAAACAGCGTTTTTCTATGTTTTTGCAAGTTTAAAACAGCAATTTTATCGTAATTTCTCATAAATCGCCGTTTCGCACGGAAGAAACATGAATTTGTCAGTTTGAATAGTTCAAAACAGAGTTTTTCTATATTTTTGCAAATTTAAAACAGCAATTTTATCGTCATTTCTCATAAATCGCCGTTTCACACGAAAGAAACATGAATTTGTCAGTTTGAATAGTTCAAAACAGCGTTTTTCTATGTTTTTGCAAGTTTAAAACAGCAATTATATCGTCATTTCTCATAAATCGCCGTTTTGCACGAAAGAAACATGAATTTATCAGTTTGATAAGTTGAAAACAGCGTTTTTCTATGTTTTTGCAAGTTTAAAACAGAAATTTTATCGTCATTTCTCATAAATCGCCGTATCGCACGAAAGAAACATTAATTTGTCAGTTTGAATAGTTCAAAACAGCGTTTTTTTATGTTTTTGCAAGTTTAAAACAGCAATTTTATCGTCATTTCTCATAAATCGCCGTTTCGCACGAAAGAAACATGAATTTGTCAGTTTGAATACTTCAAAACAGTGTTTTTCTATGTTTTTGCAAGTTTAAAACAGCATTTTTATCGTCATTTCTCATAAATCGCTGTTTCACACGAAAGAAACATGAATTTGTCATTTTGAATAGTTCAAAACAGCGTTTTTCTATGTTTTTGCAAGTTTAAAACAGCAATTTTATCGTAATTTCTCATAAATCGCCGTTTCGCACGAAAGAAACATGAATTTGTCAGTTTGAATAGTTGAAAACATCGTTTTTCAATGTTTTTGCAAGTTTAAAACAGCAATTTAATCGTGATTTCACAAAAATCCCCCGTTTTGAACGTAAGAAACATGAATTTATCAGTTTGAATAGTTGAAAACAGCGTTTTTCCATGTTTTTGCAAGTTTAAAACAGCAATTTTATCGTGATTTCACAAAAATCCACCGTTTCCAACGTAAGAAACATAAATTTGTCAGTTTGGATAGTTCAAAACAGCGTTTTTCTATGTTTTTGCAAGTTTAAAACAACAATTTTATCGTCATCTCTAATAAATCGCCGTTTCGCACGAAAGAAACATGAATTTGTCAGTTTGAATAGTTCAAAACAGCGTTTTTCTATGTTTTTGCAAGTTTAAAACAGCAATTTTATCGTCATTTCCCATAAATCGCCGTTTCACACGAAAGAAACATGAATTTGTCAGTTTGAATAGTCCAAAACAGCGTTTTTCTATGTTTTTGCAAGTTTAAAACAGCAATTTTATCGTAATTTCTCATAAATCGCCGTTTCGCACGGAAGAAACATGAATTTGTCAGTTTGAATAGTTGAAAACATCGTTTTTCAATGTTTTTGCAAGTTTAAAACAGCAATTTTATCGTGATTTCACAAAAGTCCACCGTATCCAATGTAAGAAACATGAATATTTCAGTTTGAATAGTTGAAAACAGCGTTTTTCTATGTTTTTGCAAGTTTAAAACAGCAATTTTATCGTGATTTCACAAAAATCCACCGTTTCGAACGTAAAAAACATGAATTTATCAGTTTGAATAGTTGAAAACAGGTTTTTCTATGTTTTTGCAAGTTTGAAACAGCAATTTTATCGTCATTTCTCATAAATCGCCGTTTCGCACGTAAGAAACATGAATTTGTCAGTTTGAATAGTTCAAAACAGCGTTTTTCTATATTTTTGCAAGTTTAAAACAGCAATTTTATCGTCATTTCTCATAATTAGCCGTTTCACACGAAAGAAACATGAATTTGTCAGTTTGAATAGTTCAAAACAGCGTTTTTCTATGTTTTTGCAAGTTTAAAACAGCAATTTTATCGTCATTTCTCATAAATCGCCGATTTGCACGAAAGAAACATGAATTTATCAGTTTGAATAGTTGAAAACAGCGTTTTTCTATGTTTTTGCAAGTTTAAAACAGCAATTTTATCGTTATTTCTCATAAATCGTCGTTTCGCACGAAAGAAACATGAATTTGTCAGTTTGAATAGTTCAAAACAGCGTTTTTTTTATGTTTTTGCAAGTTTAAAACAGCAATTTTATCGTCATTTCTCATAAATCGCCGTTTCGCACGAAAGAAACATGAATTTGTCAGTTTGAATACTTCAAAACAGCGTTTTTCTATGTTTTTGCAAGTTTAAAACAGCAATTTTATCGTCATTTCTCATAAATCGCCGTTTCACACGAAAGAAACATGAATTTGTCAGTTTGAATAGTTCAAAACAGCTTTTTCTATGTTTTTGCAAGTTTAAAACAGCAATTTTATCGTCATTTCTCATAAATCGCCGTTTCGCACGAAAGAAACGTGAATTTGTCAGTTTGAATAGTTCAAAACAGCGTTTTTCTATGTTTTTGCAAGTTTAAAACAGCAATTTTATCGTCATTTCTCATAAATCGCCGTTTCACACGAAAGAAACATGAATTTGTCAGTTTGAATAGTCCAAAACAGCGTTTTTCTATGTTTTTGCAAGTTTAAAACAGCAATTTTATCGTAATTTCTCATAAATCGCCGTTTCGCACGGAAGAAACATGAATTTGTCAGTTTAAATAGTTGAAAACATCGTTTTTTAATGTTTTTGCAAGTTTAAAACAGCAATTTTATCGTGATTTCACAAAAATCCACCGTTTCGAACGTAAGAAACATGAATTTATCAGTTTGAATAGTTGAAAACAGCGTTTTTCCATGTTTTTGCAAGTTTAAAACAGCAATTTTATCGTGATTTCACAAAAATCCACCGTTTCCAAAGTAAGAAACATGCATTTATCAGTTTGAATAGTTAAAAACAGCGTTTTTCTATGTTTTTGCAAGTTTAAAACTGCAATTTTATCGTCATTTCTCATAAATCGCCGTTTCTCACGAAAGAAACATAAAATTGTCAGTTTGGATAGTTCAAAACAGCGTTTTTCTATGTTTTTGCAAGTTTAAAACAACAATTTTATCGTCATCTCTAATAAATCGCCGTTTCGCACGAAAGAAACATGAATTTGTCAGTTTGAATAGTTCAAAACAGCGTTTTTCTATGTTTTTGCAAGTTTAAAACAGCAATTTTATCGTCATTTCTCATAAATCGCCGTTTCGCACGGCAGAAACATGAATTTGTCAGTTTGAATAGTTGAAAACATCGTTTTTCAATGTTTTTGCAAGTTTAAAACAGCAATTTTATCGTGATTTCACAAAAATCAACCGTTTCCAATGTAAGAAACATGAATATATCAGATTGAATAGTTGAAAAAAGCGTTTTTCTATGTTTTTGCAAGTTTAAAACAGCAATTTTATCGTGATTTCACAAAAATCCACCGTTTCAAACGTAGAAAACAGGAATTTATCAGTTTGAATAGTTGAAAACAGGTTTTTCTATGGTTTTGCAAGTTTGAAACAGCAATTTTATCGTCATTTCTCATAAATCGTCGTTTCGCACGAAAGAAACATGAATTTGTCAGTTTGAATAGTTCAAATCAGCGTTTTTCTATATTTTTGCAAGTTTAAAACAGCAATTTTATCGTCATTTCTCATAAATCGCCGTTTCACACGAAAGAAACATGAATTTGTCAGTTTGAATAGTTCAAAACAGCGTTTTTCTATGTTTTTGCAAGTTTAAAACAGCAATTTTATCGTCATTTCTCATAAATCGCCGTTTTGCACGAAAGAAACATGAATTTATCAGTTTGAAAAGTTAAAAACAGTGTTTTTCTATGTTTTTGCAAGTTTAAAACAGCAATTTTATCGTCATTTCTCATAAATCGCCGTTTCGCACGAAAGAAACATTAATTTGTCAGTTTGAATAGTTCAAAACAGCGTTTTTTTATGTTTTTGCAAGTTTAAAACAGCAATTTTATCGTCATTTCTCATAAATCGCCGTTTCGCACGAAAGAAACATGAATTTGTCAGTTTGAATACTTCAAAACAGCGTTTTTCTATGTTTTTGCAAGTTTAAAACAGCAATTTTATCGTCATTTCTCATAAATCGCCGTTTCACACGAAAGAAACATGAATTTGTCAGTTTGAATATTTCAAAACAGCTTTTTCTATGTTTTTGCATGTTTAATACAGCAATTTTATCGTCATTTCTCATAAATCGCCGTTTCGCACGAAAGAAACATGAATTTGTCAGTTTGAATATTTCAAAACAGCGTTTTTCTATGTTTTTGCAAGTTTAAAACAGCATTTTTATCGTAATTTCTCATAAATCGCTGTTTCGCACGAAAGAAACATGAATTTGTCATTTTGAATAGTTCAAAACAGCGTTTTTCTATGTTTTTGCAAGTTTAAAACAGCAATTTTATCGTAATTTCTCATAAATCGCCGTTTCGCACGAAAGAAACATGAATTTGTCAGTTTGAATAGTTGAAAACATCGTTTTTCAATGTTTTTGCAAGTTTAAAACAGCAATTTAATCGTGATTTCACAAAAATCCACCGTTTTGAACGTAAGAAACATGAATTTATCAGTTTGAATAGTTGAAAACAGCGTTTTTCCATGTTTTTGCAAGTTTAAAACAGCAATTTTATCGTGATTTCACAAAAATCCACCGTTTCCAACGTAAGAAACATGCATTTATCAGTTTGATTAGTTAAAAACAGCGTTTTTCTATGTTTTTGCAAGTTTAAAACTGCAATTTTATCGTCATTTCTCATAAATCGCCGTTTCACACGAAAGAAACATGAATTTGTCAGTTTGAACAGTTCTAAACAGCTTTTTCTATGTTTTTGCAAGTTTAAAACAGCAATTTTATCGTCATTTCTCATAAATCGCCGTTTCGCACGAAAGAAACATGAATTTGTCAGTTTGAATATTTCAAAACAGCGTTTTTCTATGTTTTTGCAAGTTTAAAACAGCAATTTTATCGTCATTTCTCATAAATCGCCGTTTAACACGAAAGAAACATGAATTTGTCAGTTTGAATAGTCCAAAACAGCGTTTTTCTATGTTTTTTCAAAGTTTAAAACAGCAATTTTATCGTAATTTCTCATAAATCGCCGTTTCGCACGGAAGAAACATGAATTTGTCAGTTTAAATAGTTGAAAACATCGTTTTTTAATGTTTTTGCAAGTTTAAAACAGCAATTTTATCGTGATTTCACAAAAATCCACCGTTTCGAACGTAAGAAACATGAATTTATCAGTTTGAATAGTTGAAAACAGCGTTTTTCCATGTTTTTGCATGTTTAAAACAGCAATTTTTTCGTCATTTCTCATAAATCGCCGTTTCGCACGAAAGAAACATGAATTTGTCAGTTTGAATAGTTCAAAACAGCGTTTTTCTATGTTTTTGCAAGTTTAAAACAGCATTTTTATCGTCATTTCTCATAAATCGCTGTTTCACACGAAAGAAACATGAATTTGTCAGTTTGAATAGTTGAAAACATCGTTTTTCAATGTTTTTGCAAGTTTAAAACAGCAATTTAATCGTGATTTCACAAAAATCCACCGTTTTGAACGTAAGAAACATGAATTTATCAGTTTGAATAGTTGAAAACAGCGTTTTTCCATGTTTTTGCAAGTTTAAAACAGCAATTTTATCGTGATTTCACAAAAATCCACCGTTTCCAACGTAAGAAACATGCATTTATCAGTTTGAATAATTAAAAACAGCGTTTTTCTATGTTTTTGCAAGTTTAAAACTGCAATTTTATCGTCATTTTTCATAAATCGCCGTTTCTCACGAAAGAAACATGAATTTGTCAGTTTGAATAAATCAAAACAGCGTTTTTCTATGTTTTTGCAAGTTTAAAACTGCAATTTTATCGTCATTTCTCATAAATCGCCGTTTCTCACGAAAGAAACATGAATTTGTCAGTTTGAATAAATCAAAACAGCGTTTTTCTATGTTTTTGCAAGTTTAAAACAGCAATTTTATCGCCATTTCTCATAAATCGCCGTTTCGCACGAAAGAAACATGAATTTGTCAGTTTGAATAGTTCAAAACAGCGTTTTACTATGTTTTTGCAAGTTTAAAACAGCAATTTTATCGTGATTTCACAAAAATCCACCGTTTCGAACGTAAGAAACATGAATTTATCAGTTTGAATAGTTGAAAAACGCGTTTTTCCATGTTTTTGCAAGTTTAAAACAGCAATTTTATCGTCATTTCTCATAAATCGTCGTTTCGCACGAAAGAAACATGAATTTGTCAGTTTGAATAGTTCAAATCAGCGTTTTTCTATATTTTTGCAAGTTTAAAACAGCAATTTTATCGTCATTTCTCATAAATCGCCGTTTCACACGAAAGAAACATGAATTTGTCAGTTTGAATAGTTCAAAACAGCGTTTTTCTATGTTTTTGCAAGTTTAAAACAGCAATTTTATCGTCATTTCTCATAAATCGCCGTTTTGCACGAAAGAAACATGAATTTATCAGTTTGAAAAGTTAAAAACAGTGTTTTTCTATGTTTTTGCAAGTTTAAAACAGCAATTTTATCGTCATTTCTCATAAATCGCCGTTTCGCACGAAAGAAACATTAATTTGTCAGTTTGAATAGTTCAAAACAGCGTTTTTTTATGTTTTTGCAAGTTTAAAACAGCAATTTTATCGTCATTTCTCATAAATCGCCGTTTCGCACGAAAGAAACATGAATTTGTCAGTTTGAATACTTCAAAACAGCGTTTTTCTATGTTTTTGCAAGTTTAAAACAGCAATTTTATCGTCATTTCTCATAAATCGCCGTTTCACACGAAAGAAACATGAATTTGTCAGTTTGAATATTTCAAAACAGCTTTTTCTATGTTTTTGCATGTTTAATACAGCAATTTTATCGTCATTTCTCATAAATCGCCGTTTCGCACTAAAGAAACATGAATTTGTCAGTTTGAATATTTCAAAACAGCGTTTTTCTATGTTTTTGCAAGTTTAAAACAGCATTTTTATCGTAATTTCTCATAAATCGCTGTTTCGCACGAAAGAAACATGAATTTGTCATTTTGAATAGTTCAAAACAGCGTTTTTCTATGTTTTTGCAAGTTTAAAACAGCAATTTTATCGTAATTTCTCATAAATCGCCGTTTCGCACGAAAGAAACATGAATTTGTCAGTTTGAATAGTTGAAAACATCGTTTTTCAATGTTTTTGCAAGTTTAAAACAGCAATTTAATCGTGATTTCA